>BGPR01030978.1:0-13735 GCA_013235015.1 Araneus ventricosus
TTCGATAATTGAATTTGGTTTACTATGCCTAACATGTCGTGTGTATTCGTGTCAGACGTCACTAAAAAGTAGAAAATAAAATAAATAAATAAAAAAAATTAAGGCATAAGCTTTTATTCATGCGAAAAAATGAACGCAATAGTTCAAAATATTTTTTCTGATTACAATGAAATGCATGGTTCGAATAAAAGCGTGGGCGCCTTTACTTTCTAGGAATATTCCATTTGTTTAAGGAAATATGCACAAAAAGGTGCTATATAAGCAGAAAAAGTCGTTTTCTTGCATTTTTTCCCCTGTGTCGCAGAAGGGAGCTCGGTAGGGAAAAATATCTTTCAACTGACCAGGAAAAAATTAATTAAAAAAAAAACGGGAAAAGATATTTTAACCGTTCTTGTTTTAAATACGACAGAACTGTTCCTGTTATAAGCTGAAAAAAATAGAAAATAATAGTTTTATTAGAATGTCGGATGCAGCAAATTTAAAAACAAAAATAAAATTTCGATTGCAAAACTGACTATTTTTTAAAATTTTCTCAAAATTCAGTAAATTACGTTAGAAATTCAAAACTAACTTCATTAGAACGGAAATCGTGTGCTCTTTTCGATGGTGTGTCTATTTTTTTCGTAAATTTATTCAAAACCATTCTATTGAGAAATTAGTGCGAAAAATCGACCAAAACAACACAAAACATTAAATAAAAAATTTTCTACATTAAATTTTAAAATTGCGGCTTCGAGGTGCATTGAGTCACTATTACTTCTACCTGTGTACCAAATTTCAAGGTTGTAAGTGCGACAGATTCATCTGGACATCGCACGCAGGCACGCACCACACAAACATTGCCTTTTATAAGTATAGATTCATTATTATAAGCATAATAGAATATTAAAATTATTTTTTCTCAAGTTGTTCACCAAGAGATGCCTCTCGAATGGAATTAAAATTGAATGAAAGGAATTGAATAATTAAAATTTAAGTTCTGTAAATATTAAAACAGTGTGTTATCAACCAAACCACTAAAATGCACAACATTTCAAAACTCAAGCACATGAGGAAGTGGGTGAAAAATCAAATACAAAGTTTCATTTTCACAAACATGAAACAAATCAAGTTGAATAAAAAAAAAATGACAGGAGGCTGTCTTTTTCAAACAGCCGCTGATGTTAAAGGCGTAGGACTACTTTACTCGCGTGATTCTTTTCCGATTTTCAATTTTTTTTTGTAACTTCTGTTGTTACCCTTTATCTCTAAAATAAGACATTAGTTATGTTTCTAACATATGTAGTTACCGAGATATAGAGGAACGCGTCACCAATTCATGCGTATTTTTTCCCAACTTTACGACTCAGTAGTCGCTGAACTACAGTTCCGATTTTCACATTTTTTTTGTAACTTCTGTTGTTACCCTTTATCTATAGCACATACCCAAAAACTTGAATCTACACAAAACATCATTGCACGGCAGATAACAGATGCACACTGGTTTATACGCAACCGGTGTATCCTCAAAGACTTAAGACTTACCTCAATAGTTACCTATATCAAAAAACTTGCAATCAAATATTTAATAAAATAGTGTTACAAAAGTTTTTCTGCGGGTGTATGGTGTAATCAGTCCAACACGCAGGATAATGGAGAATGAAGGTTTATTCACAAATATGCCGGAAAACACGTAGCACGGGTACAGGAAACAATAGTTCTTGCACAGATTAGCAACGCAAACAGACAACAATTCACAGGTAATAACAGTTCAGCACTTTGTTATCTAACAACACAAACAGTCAGCAAATAACTAATAACGACAATAACACCACTTTCAATAGCGCTCAGCTCACCAGCTTCCTAACTCGCACTGCAGACGAAACTCTAAAGTCGTTCCAATGGAAAAACACTACTCTCTCTGATCCACACGCGGTCCTTATATACTCTCTCCGACAGGCCGTCACGTCACAAGGGGTTTTCTCGTATATTCAAGCGTATTCCCTTTCCTAATAGAAATATCGAGAAAAGGGTTGCATTTTCTGGAATCATCTATTTGTCGCCAAGTCGCCAAAATGGTCGCCAAGGTCAGGGATCCCGGAACAGCCGCTGCCCGTCACTTCATGCTTAACCTTGTAAAACTCTCTTCCCAACCATAGGACTAACATTGCTGGGAAGCGACTTTCCATGTTCGTAACAGTAGATAATCATACAAATGAAGCCATAAAAGAAATTCCAAGCTTTGACCCAATTAACCCTAGGAAGAAAAGGCGTCAAAGGACATTTTTCCCTTCAGATAATTAAAACAGCAGGACACCACGAACAAAGGAAAGTCACACGTCAGGAAGCAGAGAAGTCACCTAGTGACTAACCAGTCCTTGTCAGGACTTATTTGGAAAGTCGAAAAGCCTACGCAGCACGGAGAACCTTGAACCGCCTTTGGGACAGGACATGACAAGCAGAGACACCGAAGAGACGAACTCCAACAGTAAATTCATTAAGTATTTTGTGTATGTGTGTGCATGAAGTTGTATGCTATTTACTTAACTCTTTATCTTGCAGCACTCGCCCCCAATCTATACTTATAAAAGGCAATGTTTGCGTCTGTGTGTTTGTCTGCGATGCCCACACGAATCTATCGCACTTACGGCCATGAAATTTGGTACACAGGTAGTCGTAATGGTGACTGAATGCGCCTCGAAGCCGGGATTTTAAAATTTAATCTAGAATTTTTTTTATTTAATGCTTTGTGTTGTGTTGGTTGATTTTTCGCACTTATTTCTCAATAGCATGATTTTGGATAATTGTACGAAAACAATAATACACCATCAGGAAGGGAACGCGATTTCCGTTCTAATGAAGTTAATTTTGAATTTCTAACGTAATTTACTGAATTTTGAGAATTTTTAAAAAAAATAGTCAGTTTTGCCATCGGAATGTTATTTTTGTTTTTTAATTTGTTGCATCCGACTTTCTAATAACACTATTATTTTCAATTTTTTTCAGCTTATAACTAGAACGGTTCTGTCGGATTTAAAACAAGAACGGTTAAAATACCTTTTCACGTTTTTTTTTAATTAATTTTTTCCTGGGCAGATGAAAGTTATTTTTCTCGAGCTAATTTTCTCCCGCGACACTTCTCCGGAACGCAGCTGGCTATGTGATTGGTTGAAGGGGAGGTGACGTCATAACCTTGAATTGGGTAACTGATTATTATTTTCGGCACTATCTTAACGTATTTATTCATCTCGCATACTTTGCTTGCCGTATAATAATTTTCACGTTGCAATTTTTTAATATTGTTTACGCGAAAAAAAAGCGGGAAAATCAATAATGTGTATCTTTTGTTTTGATTTTGTTTTCAAAAGTTTTTCATGTCACTGTGAGCTGTTTTTTTTTTTTTTTTTTCATTTTGTTGAAGTCCTGATTCCACGGGCAACGCCATGCGCTTACTGCTAGAGTAGTTATATTCATTCTGGTTAAATTCATCTTTTTATAAGGTATAAATTCACTAAATATGTTATGAGTCGAAGATTGTGGCGCAGGAGGCCGTGCGCTTCCTCCAGCCTCCCCCCCCCCATCACTGTTGGTTAGGATCGCGGTGGGTAGTGGTAAGGTCTCGGATTCGGAGCCAGAGAGTTCCAGGTTCGAAACCGGATTCCATTAAAGATTCTTTAGGTATGTGGGACTGTTCCACGTTAAATCATACGTGGTGGCCAAACGTCTTCCCGCTGGTGAGGTGCGGAAGTTTGAAGAGGTGGGTGCCAATTCAGGTGTCGTCCTCGTCATCTGACCGCGGCTCTAATTGTGAGGTTCATCTCAAAATAGCCCTCGTGTTGCTTGGAAAATGGGATGTTAATGAAACTAAACGACACTAAAGTCCTTAAATCCCTATATCTATAAATCTATATTATATCCCTATATCTATAATCCCTATCCCTATAAAATCCCTATATTGGGCACAGCAGGATACTACGTGATTTCCCTTTACCAAGATAATGCTTCAACCTTCAGAACAGCAGCGATACTGTTTTTTATCGCTCCCATCGTCCTTTTCCAATGTAAGCGCGATTTAAAAATAACTTTTGAAGGTTGCGCTTCCTTCTTCTACGAGTTTTGCTCAAAATATTGTTGTTTCTTAAATATTAGACGAAACTTTATTTTTAATTTAAGTGCATGTTATCTGCCTAAAAAAGACGTGGAAATGAAACATATTTTAATATTCACTAGCAGTACGCGCACGACGTTGCCCACGGTGTAATGGCTTCAACAAAATAAAAAAAGTCCAAAGTTTTGAAAACGAAATCAATCTGTATATATTTAAATATTTCAAATAACCAAAACATGTGTTAAATTTTCAATATATACATATATTAATCTAAAAATTAAAATTAAAATCAAATTACTCTATCAATAATCATACAAATGATAGTTTGAATATAGACTATTACTACTATGAAAAAAACAACCCAGAATTGGAATTCCAACAATCAAATGCCAATCAGTCTTGGGAACCGATATTTGTCGCATTAATCTAGATTTGTGGCGCCAACCCTCTGAGAAAGCCAATTGTTGGAAAAACGAAAAAATAGGGGAATAAATCCCAAAATCTTTCAAGATTAGAAACGAGAAAGTATATAACTTATAACATACCAATACAATAGTCTTAATTATTGTTATGACTTGAGCGTTATCCTAATGACAGTTCCGTATTTAAAGTGAAAATATTATTTCTAAATTAGGCTTTTAATACTATAATAAAACACGTTAAAAAATTAACTATAAATTTAAATTTAACCTTTTAGAATAATGTATATTATTTTGGAAATGTACAGAAAAATAACTAAATGAATATATGATGCAATCTTATTCTTAATAAATTATGAAATTAGGTTTCAAAAGTAATTACTTTTAAATTGGGACAAAATGTAAGTTATTATTTTTCAACAAACATTGACTGTTTTTTAGGTTTAATTTTGTTTATAAACGTTAAAATTTCAACATTAAGAAAAAGGCGATATAGTTTTCTTTAAAGTGCGAGTTTAGTAAAAAGATGGAAAATGTTTCAAAGTTTTTTTTTATAAAAAAGTTAGTTTTTTCACAAATTATCATCGATTTATTGAATTAATAAAAAGAAGGACGGTCTAGGAGATGCTATTAAAAATCGGATGTTTTTTTAAAACAGAGACAAAAATAATTATCTCTTTGTGCTATCATCTTTGCATCAAGCTTGTTTTGCAAACTTACAGCAAGCTTGCATTGCAAGGTGGCGCTAGTTGTCACGGTGTTGCAAGCGATTCTGCATTGTTAGTTTACCACAATTTCGCTTCAAGCTTGACGCGTCAAATTTGCCATGACAAGGTAGTATCAAGTCAAAATCAAACTTGCTGCAAACTTACGTGCTATCTGGGTGAACTACAAACTTATTCAAATATTTTCCCATCTAGCATTATATCTCTCATCTTTCATTTCAGTGGATTCACCTTGAAGCACATGTCATTAATTTATAACATTTAAAATATCCGAAATTGAAATAATTTCTAAGATTGAATAAAAAATCATGGAATCTTCTAAGGATGATAAAGCTAAACAATCCAAGGAGAAAGCTCAAGTTCGCAGATGGATTTGAAAGGCCGTAGTGGATGTAGAAAGGAATAAAGGTGCAACTGCCCATCATATTCAGAAATTCGAAAAGACCAGAGTGGAAACTCATCCTGAAGAAGATCTTGAACAGCGGTCATCTGGTGAAGAATGGAGGGAGGTATGTCATCCACAAATCGAACCAGCGGGAGTGGTCTCCCCTAAACTTTCTCGTATACTTTCCCAAAAAGGTGCTGTTTCCCTTCCCCCCGCGTGGATAAAAAAATTCGAACCTACTCTAATCCAGAATCCAATGACTATCAGAAGGTTTTTCATTGTAGATTCAAGTGATTCTAAAATATTTACGTAAAGAATGAAATTCAAAGAGATGCGTGCGATTAAATGCGAACCGATTTTCTACTCTTACCGTCTCAAGGACAAAGGGGCGTAATCCTACCGCGTGCACAGGCATTGCTACTAGTACGCATGCGCATGGAGTTTAGTTTCAAAAGGAAAAAAAGTATGCGATTATACAGACCGAAAGACAGTCAGCCCTTTGACGGATTTAGCCCAAAATTTTATACGGACCTACATTCATGACGATAAAACTGTGTACCAAATTTTATCCATCTAGCTAGTCAAGTTTTTGAGTTATAGTGTTCGCATGACCGCGGACATACAGACAGACAAACTTCCTGATGACGGATTTTGTCCAAAATTTGACAGAAACCTACAAATTATGTTTACAGACCACATACCAAATTACATCCCTGTAGCTCTAATAGTTTTCGAGTTATCGTGTTCACAGACAGACAGACATAATTCCAAAATTGTGTTTTTCGGACTCAGGGAGGTCTAAAACGTGGAGATTCGTCAAAATCTCGAGTTCGAATTTTTTGACGATTACAATACTTTCTCTTTGTATACTTCGTATACGAGAAAGTAAAAATTAAAGTGCAAATACTTTGTCTTTGTATTCTTCGTATACGAGAAAGTAAAAAGAGAGATCCGTCAAAATCTCGAGTTCGAATTTTTTGACGATTACAATACTTTCTCTTTGTATACTTCGTATACGAGAAAGTAAAAAGATTTTCGTGAAAGGCACAAAAAATTCAGCTGCTAGCAAAGCAAATAAAAAAGTTGCCAGGAAGAATAAGATTTCCGTGAAAAGGTAAGATGAATCTATCCTAGGAGACGCTTCAAAAATTCTAAATGATCGAATAAGGGTGAGTATACTATTTAAGTATTTTAAAGCATATTTTTATAAAATTCGACGATAAAAATTTGTCAGGAAGGTTGCTGTGATCTGCATTCGTCCATGTAAATCCTCAGATGTTGAAGAAGACACCTGAGAAAACACTGTCATCGCCAAATTCCGTACCACCCGATTAAGAATGTGAAAAATACTTGTAATAAACGGGTTTTTTTTTAATGGGGATGTAGTACAACCAGATGAATGTAGATGGCGCTCTTGTAGTTAAATAAACAAAATTCCCGCCATAGAAGACTTAATCGGAGCTCGCAGATGTTTTTTACTTTCTCGTATACGAAGTATACAAAGAGAAAGTATTGTAATCGTCAAAAAATTCGAACTCGAGATTTTGACGAATCTCCACGTTTTAGACCTCCCTGATTCCGAAAAACACAAATTTGGAATTATGTCTGTCTGTGTGTGTGTCTGTGTGTGTGTCTGTATGTGTGTCTGTGTGTGTGTCTGTATGTGTGTCTGTGTGTGTGTCTGTGAACACGATAACTCGAAAACTATTAGAGCTACGGGGATGAAATTTGGTATGTGGTCTTCAAACATAATTTGTAGGTTTCTATCAAATTTTGGACAAAATCCGTCAAAGGGAAGTCTGTCTGTCTGTATGCTCGGGGTCATGCGAACGCTATAACTCAAAAACTTGAAAAGCCAGATGGATAAAATTTTATACACAGTTTTATCGTCGTGAATGTAGGTCCGTATAAAATTTTGGGCCAAATCCGTCAAAAAGAGGCGTTCAAATTGCATATTCAATTTCTTTTAATCCGATTCTCATGCGCATGCGTATTGGTAGCAATCTGTTATTGTTGTAAATTTTATTTACAACAATAAATAATGTTTTCAAACATCAATTGCTAACAATTTTTTTATTGTTGTAAATCAAACCGATCTCATTATTTCAGCAAATCTTTTATTTCAATTGTTACGGTTGTGGTAGTATAAATTGTTTTCTTGGGAATTCAATTCCAAAGCAGAATTTTCGCTTTAGTATTCATTGCATTGCCTATTTTATCGGATCTGCTTCAAAGTAATATTTTTTTGAAACGTGGCAACAGATGTTTGATTTCAGGTTTGTTTGTTTTTTTGTTTTACTTTCTCGTATACGAAGTATACAAAGAGAACGTATCTCCACTACGGATCTCCACTTAGAAAGTGTACGAGAAAGTTTAGGGGAGACCACTCCCGCTGGTTTATGGTGAATATCTGCGAATGCGAACATCCTTTTTTACTTTCTCGT
Organism: Araneus ventricosus; assembly: GCA_013235015.1. Classification (NCBI taxonomy): domain Eukaryota; kingdom Metazoa; phylum Arthropoda; class Arachnida; order Araneae; family Araneidae; genus Araneus; species Araneus ventricosus. The sequence continues at coordinate 8,061 of BGPR01030978.1, forward strand.
ATACAAAGAGAAAGTATTGTAATCGTCAAAAAATTCGAACTCGAGATTTTGACGAATCTCCACGTTTTAGACCTCTCTGATTCCGAAAAACACAATTTTGGAATTATGTCTGTCTGTGTGTGTGTCTGTGAACACGATAACTCGAAAACTATTAGAGCTACGGGGATGAAATTTGGTATGTGGTCTTTAAATATAAGTTGTAGGTTTCTATCAAATTTTGGACAAAATCCGTCAAAGGGAAGTCTGTCTGTCTGTATGTTCGGGGTCATGCGAACGCTATAACTCAAAAACTTGAAAAGCCAGATGGATAAAATTTCATACACAGTTTTATCGTCATAAATGTAGGTCCGTATAAAATTTTGGGCCAAATCCGTCAAAGGGTTGACTGTCTGTCGGTCTGTATAATCGCATACTTTTTCAGTTTTGAAACTAACTCCCTGCGCATGCCTACTGGCGCGTATTGGAGAGAGAACGGACGCTCCGAAACTTGGCAGTTTGCCAAAAACCAATTCTGGAGCGCTTTTGTAAGGAAGCAAACATTTAGGAAGTCTCGCCAGGTCCTGTTGCGCAGAAGAATGCGCAGGGGATTTGAATTTGTTTTGATCCTTCAAACCACGCGTGGTTCCAACTTTGGTTTACTTGCGACGGAAGTTTATTTGACGTCTTTTATTATTCTAGTTTTCTCTACATGTATTAGGAGTATACGAGAAAGTTTAGGGGAGACCACTCCCGCTGGTTTAGAAATCGAAATGGCTAATGGAAGAACATTATAATGCAGTTTGATATTTATTACTTCGAACAATACAATAGATCGCTTCTGGAGGTAATCATTTGGAATTATTTTGTTTCATTATTTATTTTATTAATATTTTTTAGATATTTTGAAGATGATATTCAAGAGGCCTCACTCCTATAGACGCTAATGGCAACTCATTTACGGGTCTATTCTGGTACCCACGGTTGAGTTGGGAGATGTCACTTTTTCCGCACGTTAACAACGGGAAAAGTGACGTCTCCCAACCCAACCGGGGGTACCAGAATATACGCCTTAGACAGTAAGCAACCTGTGGTAGGCTACGTCACCATGACGTAGTTGTGACGCGAGCCTTTTCCGTCGCCATGACAACGACGTAAACAAAATTTAGTTGTTTCAATCCCTATCGTATTAAGACAACGCGTATTTTTTTAAATGTATTTTTAACTCATTTTTCGACGAACACTAAATTTAAGAATAGCTGATTCCTTTAGATACATTGTTAGTAATTTTGAAATAACGTTTTTCTCACTAATTTGAATTTTTTTTTGTACAGTAACAATAATTTAAAACATTAAGTATTCACATATAAATAATTTAATAATTATAAAGTAATTAAATAAGGATATCTAATTTAAGAAGTATAAAGTATTTTTCAAATAAACAAATTATATTTATTCTTTTTCAAGAAAAGTTCTTTCCAATCATATGATTTTTTTAAAACTCCCCAGGAAATTATTTTTTGTTGATTAAGTTAATATTATACTATCTTTTTTAGAATGTATTCAAAGAATAAATTAATTTTTCATAATTTCACAATCATTCTTATTAAAGATAGAAAAATTTATAGAATGTAATTTCAATACAGAAAATTCATTTTTTAAAGTTAATATTTATCAATTTTTGTAACCCTCAGAAAGAAATGAATAATGTTACTTAGTATTGCACCGAGATGCTATAATAAATGTTAAAGACTCAAAATAATGCACACTATTTTACTATCCGATAATTAGGAACAAACAATTGTAGTGATTTTAAATAAAATTGAGAATGCTGGTTTAGTTGGGGCGGGGGCTGCAGTCCCATCGCCCCCCCCCCGGATTCGGCCCAGATCGATAGTATCGATTGTTTCAGTCGATAGTTCCGGAAACCCGATACTATCGACTTGTCTTCGACAGTATCGATGTTTAAGGAACACTGCACCACAGTGGTGTAGTGGAGCCGGAACGCATATAGGCATACTGTTTTCGAGCAGAGCACCATTGTAACTTTGGAGGGCTCTGATTGGACAGGCGAATCTGACGTAACTATGCTTTGCTTGTTTGTTTACCTCTGACCACGCTCTGACTGATTCTTTCAACTAGCGATAGCGAAATGTTCTTTGTGTAATACGCCATGGCTATTCAGAATTCCAATCTTCCCCCTTCTTTTGTAAACGAAGTTGTTAAAATCGTTGAAGATGAAATCATCGTTCGAAGCAACCTTAAAAGTGTTTCCAATGTGTATTCATGGATAGAAGAATATGGAAGACACGAAATGGAATCTTCGATCTTCTAGATCATCTGGAACAAGGCTTGCGTGCTGGTAAGTAGCAATAATTATTTCAAATCATTATCTTTTAGATGATGTATGTTGTAATTTGTAATCCTATATCAGGCATTATTTCAATACTGATTTTTATCATGGTTTAAGTTAACTATTAAAATATGAATTTTAATGTTTCAGATCTGCATGAAGCAATAATGAAGAAAATCTAACGACATTAAATCAAGAAGGAGAAAGATTCCCCTTTTGAAAACAGATTCAGGCAATATCTTGTAGAAAAAATTAGTATTTAGAGTTTTAAGAACTATAAACACAAGATACGCGTGTCTCACTGTTGATGCGATGTGCAGAAGAGTGACGTCAGATTCGCTTGTCCAATCAGAGCCCTCCAAAGTTACAATGGCGCTCTACTAGAGTACAGAATGCCTATATGCCACCGGAACGGCGTTCCGGTACTGCTTTTTTTTCAAGAGAAATAAATAGGAAAATATTATGAAAACGTTCTTTAAACAGCGCTGTTTTTGTCATCCAGGTTAGAGCGTTCCGGCACTGCTTATTTTGCGACTACACCACTGATTTTTGAACCCAATCCACCGCCACTGGGTCAGATTGGCTGAAACACAGTATCTCTTCCATTTGCGACCTGTAAATTCTGCAGCTGAAGCACAGAAATGGTACTTTCTACCTATTTATACGTCATGTTGCCATGCGCTATTAGCGGTTTTGAGTACAGTTTGGAACGATATGCATCCAGATTTCATGTAGTTCGCAATTCTGATTTCCACTTCTGCGGAAGTTTCGTGGAGCGACAATTGATTTTCACCCGTAACTTGTGGTTACAATATATTATTAATAAATGAATGATGCCTCAGATAATTGAACTCTCAGTCCCAGATAGCAAAGAAGGTTGCTATTTCACTTTCCACAGGCTGTCCGCGAAAGCATTTCCGCGCAAACCGTTGCTGCAAAATTGACGTAGATAAGCTTTTTATGAACCACCTGTCCCATCGTGTGTAGCCCCGCCCAGTGTAGTGGTTATCGCGTTTGCCTTACAACTCTAGGAAGGCGGGTTCGATCCCCGGTTCGGAGGAATTTGAAGTTTGTAGGAGTACGCCTTTGAAAAGGGGGTGAAAAATAGGGGTTCCTCTCTGTAAGGATACGGCTTCGGAGGGGGAAGGGGATTCTATTTTTTCCGCCGAAGGAGGGTTCTTAACAATCTTTTGAAAAGGCATAAAACAAGCTTGTAATAAAAGCTTGGGGAAATCTTACTAAAAACCTTACAGAAAACCTTGTTTCTCTTGTTGACTAGCGAACCTTTCCGCTACCTTGCCGAAAGGTTCAACCCTTGTCATGGAAACCTTTGTGACAACCCTTTATCCTTGCTGACGACAAGGTTTCCAAAACCTTTTAGACAAGCTTTCTTTGCTATCTGGGGTATGGAAAAATCAATAAATGTTATAAAAAAGAAAAAGGGAACTTATTACTATGGTTTCCTCCAGATGGCGTTATTATATTCAATCCAAAGGGTGAAAAAATAGAATTTCCTCGAGGAAAAAGAATTGCGTGGTTGAGAAGTGAACTGTTCTGATACTTGGTTACCGAAAGAGTTTTTAGCGGTTGGCCATGAAGTGCGATTTTTGTTTGTAAATAATTATGATATTAAATATAATTACCTAATTTGATTACTCCAAGTGATTTTTCTGTCAATTTGACAGCCATGTAATTTTTTGAAATCCTTTTTCAAAAAACCAAAAAAGAACAACTTTAAAAGAGATTGGAACCTCAAGTCAGAAACATTGCAGCATGATAATGTTTTGACGTAGATTTACGTCTCTCCATAGTGGTCTAATGGCGTGTCGGGAAAGAAAAAAATATGACGCTTTTCGCGCTCAAGTTAAACGCTTATAGCTCCGCAACCAAATAACGTAGAGAGTTGGTTTTAGTTTCATTTAACAGAGAAAGGGGTACATTGAAGATTGCAAAAAGAATTTTAAAATTTAGAATTACGGTTCAGTCACAATCGAGCTGCAAAGTTGGTGAAAATCACGAAGAATTTTGATGACGTCACAGCGACCGATGCGCGTGCACGCATCTGTTGTGAGCGGTATATTAACTGTATTTTAACAGATTAATAATTAATTAATTTCAGATTAATTCATTTAACAAGGAAAGGTATCACGAAGAATTTTACATAGAGTCACACTAGACTAATAGTCACTATAGAGTTAATAGTCACATGGAGCTACTTTAGTCACAGTTGAGTAAGGTGCATGTTACATAACGGGTCATGCAGTTTTCAGATAGCATCCAGCCTATAAACAATATTATGTTAACGAGAAAATCACCCGCCATACCATGACGGGTGCAAATTGCCTCTTCATTCGAGAGATTTCCCGTCAAATTTGACGTGTTTAAATAGATATATATTATATTTTTCCTATAAGAACTGAATTGAGCATCTAGACTATCTTTAATCTTTCTTTTATTAACAATTTAGAATTGCAACATTAACATTATTATTATCGAATCTATTAATATGGCGATGTATCAAATCTTCTGTGTCATGTTGTAAATATGTATAAATCAGCTAAAGTATTATGAATGTGCGTGCTAAATGTAGATTAAAAATGTGTTTATAAAGTTCCGCCAAAATACGTGGCCTGCCACCTCAAAATCACAACAATATATATGCGAGAGAAATGTTTAACATTAATTGAAAACAAATAAAATAAACATACGTTTTATGACAGGAAATATTTTTTATTTACATATTTCTTTATTCAAAAAATCATCGTGGCATCCAAAAAAACCATCCGTGAAATCCATTGTGCATCGTGGCGTCCAAACTATATCACGCGCATGATATACCACTGACATAATTTACTACTTTCTATTAAAAAACGGAAATTAATATAATTTAAAATTTCGCGGGATCTATTGATCATAGTGAGATAAATTTTATATCAATCGATAGAAAATTTTATTTCACTATTTTAGAGCTATTAAATTTGAACGACAATTACTTTTTTAAATTTAAAATGACTGAAATTTAGGTTCTCTAACAATGAAATAATGCTGTTTAACGTCTCGCAGTGCTATGGCGCGAGTTTTAGTGTTGGTGACGTTAGAGCGTTACCGAGAGATCTGGGCTATTATATTAGTAATATGATTACAAAATAAGTTTTTGAAACAAATTCAGGACTTGCTACAACTTTAGGTTAAAATTTTCATAATATCGGGAATGTGTAGTAATTAAAAAAAGAATTTTAAAAATATACAAATACTATGAGAGAAAAAACATATTGCAGATCTATAGCTATTACTTATTAATAAACAGTGGCGAATCTAGGATTCGGGTCGGGGGGGGGGGGGGGGG
>BGPR01030979.1:0-18330 GCA_013235015.1 Araneus ventricosus
CCTCCTGATTGTTGCACTTAGGGCTGCTGCCTAGGTTACCTGGCAGGAACGAATTCGTTTGTTGGTGCCCTCACCTAATGAGCCCTGCACATTTACTTACTGAAGTCCAGTTAAAACACTTCAACGTTGATTTGGACAACAATGGATCAATGGTGGACAGCGTGGTTTTCATTCATTGGACTGTTAGATCGCCGGACCTATCATGCCTTGACTTCTACTTCTGAGTTAATATGAATTCAAAAGTGAAGAAGATCCCTGTCTTAACAGTTTAAGACCTTATCTCTCGTATTTCTATAGCTGATAGGGATAAACAAGATAAGGCAGCAATCTTCCGGAATGTTAGATATTCCATACAAACGCCTGTTTCAAGTATGTGTAAAGGCTAGTGGTCAAACTTTCGAGCACGTTCTGAGACATTTACTCTTTTTCTAACATATATCTCATGATTAGTTACACTTATATGTTGCTGTTTCCTTTCTTCTCTTCTTTTTACTCCGTTTTTCTCTAGCTCTTGAATAAAGTATTTCCGACTCTGCAAAGTTATGTAATTCAGAATCATAAGGGTCGGATTTATACATTTATAAGCCCTAGGCTAAAGCACATAATTCTGCGTCCTCCATCCTTTGGACATTCTCTGAAACTATAGATATAGGCAACGTAAATGTGCCGCCAGTTTATTTAATGTGTATGGATGTGCTTAAAGTACATTTTTTATATGGCCTTTTCAAAATAATACTTAATATTTTATTAGCGCTCAAAATAATACTTTTATATTAGCGCTCTATGCCATGGCCTAGGTTGGCACTATTGGAAATCTAGACCTGCGAATCATATTTTAGTCCTCTTATCCTCCTGTAAGTTTAAGTTAAGAATTTCTACCAATTGCAATAACTCGATTAGTTTTGATCTCAGAAGAGTGGAATTTTTTTGTTTAAAATGTGTGTCTAAAGCATTTTTCTAGATAATGATTAAGATGACAGGAAGGCTGTACAACAAATTTTGACTTGATTTATCATCAGTATATGTAGTGACTCAAACAACATAAAATATACTTCCATACGCCATTTAAAGCATTTTTCCATTCAGAAGTATATAGCTATCTCTTACAGTTTAGAAATTAGTTATTTTTCCACGATTAGATTGGACACTCTGTGTATATAGTTTAATAGTCTGGTGTAGGGCTTGGGCTTCGGGACCGGAGTGTTCAAGTTTCAAACCCGAGTCCACAACAGAATTTTTGTGTATGCAAACGTGATGCACTTGAAATTACCTTCGACGATTAATTTACCCTTCCACTGATGTGGAGTTGTAATTTGGAGGGGAAGGGGCTTGCTTGCCTGTCTCCTCTGTCACCTGGCTATAGTTTAAAAGGACAAGATCCCTTCCAAATTAGTGTTGTTTCAAAGAGGAAAGTTCATGTAATTACACTAAAATTTTGGTATAACTTTCAAATTTGTAATACATAACCTTCAATTTGCTTATTCGGTCAATGTGTTTATCTTAATTCACAGATGTTGTGTTTCATCACCTTACTGAAGGATTCCTCCCTACTTGCCCTACTACCACATCAATCATTTGCTCTTTACATATGGTTTATATATGATTCATATAATACTTGTATTAAAGCGCCAGAACTTTATACATTTTCATAATATATTCATCTATGTGAAATGTGAAACATTCTTTATGAAACAAAAAAGTACGAAATGCGGATAACTGAAGGCCTTGGTGAATAGCGTCGGTTATTCGACATCTTACTTCCAAGTATAATTAATCCGGATATATCGAATCAACATGTAATTATTTTCAAGAACCCGAATCTAACCCTGGATAACAAAAATAAGTAAGTCTATATTATTGAGGCTCTCGGTACACATAATTAACAGGTAATTGACGTAAAATGGCAAAATTAAAGTTTGGATAATTCGATTAAAATCTTATTATCTGTGATAATCAATGTTGTAACTGGATAAATAAAATAATAAGGGAATGAAAAATTGTCAGGAATTAAAAAGAATTCTACAGAGACGCTAATTGCGGTTTACCTGAGTTACAAGGCAAAACTGACTATGAAGAATATGAATTGCATAGGTAATATAAAATAGTAGGATTTTATCAGTGACGGGTAACACTCTTCATATTGCAAAACTATTCCAGAAATGGTAACTTTATAATTTATATAATATTCTGTAGCTTATTCAGATATTTTTCAATTATTTATTTTTATTAAACTTAGTTTATTATTTCTAAATTATTGAGATTGTATTTGATGGAATAAATGTTATTGAATTTTTTTATAAAAAATCGTGTTATAAAAATTATCATGCGCAGTTCAGTATTCTAAAGTTTTAAAATTTATTTTCAGTCTCAGAGATGGATGGTTGATCAGATGAATTCTTGCAATCTGTTTGAAATCGAGTATGGTCAATTTACGGAGGGGTTAAGGAAATTGTGTTCATTTCCTGATAACGATTTTGTAAGATACTTTTTATATATTTTGAAGTCTTTTCAACGAAACATATGTGAAATTTTAATAATAATTTTTCATAAATTCATACAAATTATTCTATTGAATAAATACCGATTTTTATTTAATGAAGTGTACAATCCATTAAGTAGTTCCGCTTGTTATTTTTGTTTTTAGAGATCTTGTTTTGATGAAGCAAATTCACAGCTCAGGAATCGTTATGTAAGTATTTTAATTCATCTGCTTTAAATGTAGTAAAAAAATGCATGTGCTGTAACATTGAAATCTGAATTGAAAAATATGAAATGTTTACGAAACCTCTTTCTGCTTTTAAATGATTCACACTGATTTACTCAAATACAGACAGAAATTGTAGCAGGAATGCATGGTCCAGATGAAAATCCAGCTGTTGGGAAAGCAAGAGTAATGTATAAAATTTTTCTTAATTTGTAATAAGTAATAATAATTTGTACTTACTGTTCTGATGCATTATAACAATATATTACAAACTTCATATATTATTTTAAATGTATATATAAAAATCATTTTATTAACGACTCTCAAAGTCGAACTGGTGTAACTTTCACTATGTTTACTAGATTGCCTTTTCCCGATGAATATTATTAGCCAATTTAAAATACCGTTTCAGAAATTTCTCATCCGTCTCATTCATAATTAAGGGTATTCCTCTATATGAAGTTATGAAATGTCATACCACTAATTTGACATTCATAGGTTATACGCGTAACATTTTGAAAATTGACAAGAAAATAGAGATTGCAATATACCTAAAACATATAGTTTGTTATTTATTTCTGTGTTAAAGTACCAAATAAATTTCAGGCATTTGATTGTTTGCATTTTTACATACTCTAACTTTATGAGCCCATCAAAATATGTATTTATTTGCCCACGTCGACTCAGTTTACCCAGACGGTGTATTAACATATGTATAAACACTTTAATGAAAGAAAATTCTTGATTGTGGGTTTACACTACGCTTAATTATTATTTTATTATAATCATAATACTGAATGATGGACTTTGATAATGCTCGTGATAATGATAATCGGAGATCCTGATCATTTTCATTCAATTCATGCAATAATAATGGGTACACTTTCCACTAAGCATCTTTCAGAATGCATCGTGCACTAACACTGTTAATCCCTGTTTCATACGCACACTGTACAGCAATTCTTAGATGAAGGGGCAGGACTGGCATCGACATACATATCACGCCTTCCTTCGTATACTCGCTTCGTTTATTTTTTCTCATGTGCGCATTGTGCAGCAAACTACGAATGAAGGAACAGGACTGGTAGATGTCCTCCGTTTTCCGTCATGCACTTGCACCGTTGATACATTTTTAGGGTGCATATTGCGCAACAAACTATAGCTGAAGGAGAAAGACAGGTAGAAGTTCGACGTCTTCTAGATATTCCCTCGTGCAAATCACAAAAAGTACCAGGCATCTCTATCATATGTCATAAATTACATGATACATTCAAGAGGTTCCAATATCTTTTGAGAAAATACCATGCTACATATTGTAAAGTATTTTCAATTCAACTAGAAAACAATGCGGAGATACCTTTTCTGGCGAACTATTTATACTATAACATGTTTATCGGATCCTTAGAAACAAAGTATTTAATTTGATGACTCTAATAAATTACAGATAATAAAGTTTGGAAAGAACTCGAGTGCTTCAAGGAAGACTCGTAATTGGTGTTTATTTAATTGCTTGTTTCTTTTAGAGAAAAACCTTTTCAGGATGTCATTAGCTATGACTCCTGAAAATTACAAATTATTTACTGGGGTATAAAATACCTCTGAAAAACTAAATGCTTGGATTTCAAATACTGCATGCCATTAAAAAGCTAATTTATAGGGCATTATATAGACAGAACCCGTCCCTTACCCCCGTACCCGTGACCAGACCGGTCACTGAATGGTTTGATGGGCAAGACAAGGGAATTTCATTTAAGAAAAAGAAAAACAAAATAAACAAAAAGAAGGAAATATATACACTATGTACAGCACAGGCATTTTCACTTTTAAACTATTATTTCGTAATAGTCATCTTTTCTTTAGATGTTGAAATACATTTCTTTTATTTGAAGGTGGAATGTCCGGTGATTGAGCTACTTAGTTCAGCTCGCTGGGATGTTGAAGGCTAGGGAGACCGGAAAAGATCTCTGTTTTCGCTAATGAATTTGTTAATCCCACGAATTTTCTGCCTGGAGACGAGGTTATTGGCGACCCTTTTCAGCCATTCTTGTTCGAAGTTTGGCGCTGGCTTCCTCATATGCCAAGACACTGTATAAATCTCCGTGGCATAGTGAAGTGCCGTGCCAATTCCACCACAACTGCAATAATCGATGTCAGACAGGTGAAACCTTTTGAGGTAGGCAGGGAAAGGTCCATGTTGAGAGAAGAAGATAACATCCTCTCTAATCCAGTTAGTGGGACGGAGACTAACTGAGGGCATGATGTTATAGATTTTCCTGCCTGTATCGCCATTCTTCCATAAGGTTTGCCACTCCTCAAGCATCCTCTTCCAGAGGAGGCCTTTTATGTACGGTTTAGGAAGCTTAGTATGTGAATATGGTTGCCCATGTAATGTTGCGTCTTTTGCCAGTTGGTCTGCTCTCTCATTGCCTATATTTCCTGCATGCGCTTTAAACCAAGAGACTTTTATTCTTGGATTTGAAAATTTTTCTTGTTGTTTCGTTTGTGCTCTTTGAATTGGAGGATGTCATGATACTTGCTCTATTGTCTACGTGTATTTTAGAGGTATTGTGGTTTGGCAGATGAGATGCGTATATTACTGCTTCGTGAAGTGCAGTTAGTTCAGCTTGAAATACGGTGTTGTTGTCGTTGAGTTTAGCAGACCACTGGTAGGCCCAGATGTCATTGGTCAAGACGCAGAAGGCAGCTCCAACTCCGTGTTCGGTTTTCGAGCCATCTGTGAAAATATTTATAATGTCTTTTCGGGCTATATATGCTTCTCCGTCTTCAAAAGAGATTTGGTTCGGTTTGAGATGTTCTGAAGGATGAGTGGACCAGCCTGTTGCCTTCATCTCCAGATCATGCGGTTGGGTATCTGTAATGAAAGGGGGAAGAGGGATTCTTAGGCGATAAATTGAAGTAAACCTGGCTTCGAACTGTAATTGCATGTGTAGGGGAGGGATGCCGAGTATAGTTTGTAACGCTTCCGTTGGTGTGGTGCGATAAGCTCCCGATATATGGAGTAGGAATGTCCTTTGAATCGAAGAAAGTTTCCTCTTCATTTTGAATGCTGGATTTAGACACCAAGCTGAAGATCCGTGGATCCTTAAAAGATTTAACTCTATTTATTTTATACCCGTTCCATGTGATCTTGGGACTTCTTACCATTTTGCTGAATAAGATATAATTTTTTTTTTCTGTTGAAATGACAAGTTCATTTTCTGATCACCAGGAGCTGAATTAGGTTATTGCACTTTGCGTGTCTTCTACAAGGCTTTTATTTGCATCCGCTTTAATGACCAGCACAAAATCATCTGCGAAGTCTTGTATATGAACGTTATCTGACCAGACTTGATTGAGTATTTCATTTGCTATGAGGTTCCACAGGGCCGGGCCACTGCACGAACCTTGAGGGCAGCCTTTCTTTTGTTCCTTTGTGGCGCTACCTTGTGGGGTCAGTAGTGTCACTTTTCTATTTTGAAGAAGGCTGTGAAAGAGTCTATTTATGTTACTTGAGCAAGCGCTGGTGTCCAAAGTCTTAAGTATGGCTCGATGTTGCAAGTTGTCAAAGACTCCCTTGATGTCAATAGAGAGCACTAAGACATGCTTGCCATCTCTTCTTGCTGTTTTAATATTTTTTAGTAGCTCGTTTATGTCTGTATCCGCAGACTTGCCTTCTCTGAAGCTATGCTGTCGGTCGTTCAGTCTGTTGGTGGACTCCAGATGATAGGTCAGCCTCTAAGTCATAAGTTTCTCCAACACCTTCCCTATTGTCGGCAAGAGTGAAATAGGACGATAAGAGGAGGCCAGTCGCTGGTCTTTTCCTCCTTTCTGGAATAAGATAGTATTTCCTATTTTCAAGGAATCCGGGAAGCAGCTTAGATGCAGGCACTTGTTGAAGAGGGTTGGAAAGATATTATTGAAGCGCTTATGAATGATTTTAATTAGGAGGTTGTCGATTCCATCTATGCCCGGGGCTTTGCCTGACGGAAGATGTTCTATTACCGCCGAGATTTCTTGGGGGGAGAATGGAGGATCAGGTGTCTGTGTTTGGATGGTTAGATTGTAATTTGTGGGAATGGCAAGGGAAAGGAAAATCTGCTCCAGGATGTTTTGTGCTGCCTCTTGTAGACTTCCCTTTGGGTCTCTGTTTATCAAGTACCGGGTTTGAGATGGGAAAACTGATTTTCAAAACGCCGCCTTGTACTGCTTCCCATACGGATGGGAGGCTGCGCTGCAGAATTTTCTCCAGCCCATATTCCTTGCTTGCTTAATATGTCTTTTGTACTTCGCTTTCTCTTTCTTAAAGACTTGGTATCTTGCTTGCCTTTCAATTTCCGGCGGCCGTTGTGCTCTCCTTTTTAGTGCTCTAACTTTTTTTTATGAATTTCTAGCTGCTGTGTCCACAGCAGAAATTGTGATTATTCTGTTCTATAGGTATCATAGCTAAAAATTAAACTTTTTCAAAATTATTGAAAATTGCAGGAATGCTGAAAAATGGTGTTTCTGATGTAATTCACCAGCATTTATCAAAAAATACTGCGTTTGCCCATAAAACTAACTCTCTTTTTTTCTGGTGTTCTCTTGGCTCACATGTTGAAAAACGGCTAGCGATTGTCCTTCATTTTCCGAATATCGAAGTATTACTCAAAAGAGAATTTCATAAAACTATTTTTTTCTGTTAATACTAATATTATCATAAGAAAAAGTTGAGCTTAAAAATAATTTTTGGAATGGATAAATGTATTCACAATTTATATGAGGAAGAAATTTGGCTAATTTTTTTTAATAGATTTAAAAAAAGAATTCATTGAGAGATAAAATTCATTGCCCTTTTTATCGTCTAAAATATGTTTTGAAATTATCCCTACGAATATTTATGTGCCTTGAAATAATCTTGCACATTTTGCGACAAAATGGGCAATATTCGGGTTTCCCCTTTGCCCTTCCCAACTTTCAAAACCACATAATTTTCATTGATTTCAATTTAATCTTTATATAAGAAGTTTTTAAATAGCAAATATTACGACAAACTGAAATAACAAGTCATTTAATTTGGGGTCACCTTTAAGAGATTGCGTATAATTACCTAATGTAAAGTATATTTATCTAGTATATAGTAAAGACTGTTGGTATAATTATTCTAGTTCTAAGAATAATGTTCCAAAATTTAAACGATCCTTAATTTTAATTTGAATAATTTCGAGTACATGGACCTTGCAAATGAAATGAAATCAAAATAACAATAATACTAAATTACCCTGAAAATACCACAAAAAATCCCGAGACCTTGGTGTCGCCTAAAACGGCGGGGCCCCTAGGCAGTTGCCTACTTTGCCTATATAATAATCCGGCCCTGAGTACCAATAATCTGACATAAAAGTACCTATATTACTTTTCATGCACCACTCTTTTGTTTAACCTTTTGTAGATGATTTTGGTGCCTTTGGACTCTCACGTGCGCCGTAAAATAATAGAAAATAAATGTATTAGATCGTTGAGTAAATTTACAGGCCAGGTGAAATTTTACTGTTTATTCAATAGAAATGTCATTTTAAGGATACTCTCAGATGTAAGTTTGTATATCGATAATGTAGTCTTATCCTGAAATCTGTAGCAATTAAATTAATTTGTTATTTAACTGTTGCATCCATTTCTTTAAGCATTTTATGTTTGCATAGCGATACAACGGATCAATCTAGTATTTTTCATTATGAGGAACATTCATTTTTGAATATGTATGATTCGTTTATTCTTTCATTTCCAGACATGCGCTGAATCAATTATCGCCTTCTGTGACTCATCTCCTGATTCGTGCATGAGGTAATTACTTTCTAATTTTTTAATGATTAATGGTCTTCCCTCTCTAATCGCTTTGCAAGCCAATATCTTAAGCCAGTCATTCACGAGCACTCCTTACCACGCAAAAACACAAATCCACTCCATAACCCCGAGTGAATATGGAAACCGGTCGGCATGAGTGTGGAGCGGAAGATTGGATATCAACCCTATAGCGGGGTGTTCAACTATGTTCCACTCCATTTTTTTTTGAACACGGGATGCCAAACGCTTTCGTCAGTGTTAAAACCCGATAAAAATTGACATAGACAGATGACGAAGCTGGAATTCCAACGAGGTTGGTTCCATTCATCCAGTTCGGTTATAAAATTAAAGATCCTTCGAGGCGAGCAATAAATCACCAGTGTTTCTGGGGAGAGCGTTGGGAGAGGGATGTACGTGGGAGTTGCGGTTAGACTGGAGAAATCAGTGCGGGAACAGGAGGGTGCTATCTCTAAAAAGCGAAATTCCCCCGTATGGGGGAGGGAGAGTAGGGGGATTGAAGCGGCCGATAGTGCATTTTGGATCATCCGTGAATAACCTACCGAAATCGATCGGCTTGAATCGGTGGATAACAAACAGGGCTTTGGGCCAAGTGGATTGGATTGGACTACTCGTAAATACCCAGCTTAACCCTAAACCAATTTCCAGCATTCCACGCAATTTGGAATGGGCTCTGGTCAGTCGATTAATGGGGTTGGGAAGGAAGAGTTTTGCGTTGCATGGAGGGGGCCTTCAGGTGAACTCTAGCAAGATGTTCACTAAGGAGAGAAGCAGGCGTGGCGTGATTGTCAGTGTACCTACAAAATGGATTGGCTAAAAATGGAATGGCATGGAAGGATCGTGAATGACCGTACTTAGTTTATTGATGGATTTATCACTTCATTTTGGCTGCTCAGCAGCAGACCAGTAAATGTATTAATCCCTTCTTGCTCGCGTCGCATATTATACGATCGTCTATTTCGTGCTCGTTCAGTCAGCGTCGCAGGACATGCGACGAAGAGAAAATTTGCATCATTGAAAGTGAATTCGTCGCTACTTACGCGCCTCACTATATTCCGCAATTTTGACAATGTGAGCAATAAAATAATCGGCAATAAATGTTTTTAATGTCTTTTTAAAGCTCTGATGGTCAAGAAAGATTGACGCTGTTTTCATGGTATGGTTGTAAAACCATTTTTAAAAAATATATAAATTTTTTTTTACATTTCATTAATATTTTTTTTCATGCAGATATTTATCTTAAATACCTATAAGCAATATATTTGAAAAATATATTATCAGAGAGTATTTTGTTTTAATTCAAAACTTGAGTGCATTGCAGGGAAAACAGGAGATCGGTGAACGAAATATGACATGTATGGCCACCAGTAAGAGAAGCAAAAACTGCCTAGTGAGAAATATATTTTGCATTTTCGAATTCAGGGTAGAACATATAACAATTTTCAGCAATAAATAAAATCTTATTTTGGTAGAAAATTCGAAAAAAAAAAATCAAACCAAGAACAGATACTTCTATACTGCTGCGATGATTCAGTCAGCACATAGTTATGGTTGCTTTGTGTTCGCGGAAAAAATTCCATTTCTAGTTTGACTCGACAATAATTTTTCAACACTTTCGTCGTTTGCTACGTCATCGCTAGTTACGGTTTTGGAAGATGAAGGTTGTGGGTTTGAAGACCTGTTTTCAAGTAATGTCTGACGTGTACGCCAGTCTCGTGGACTTAAAATACATTATATGTAAATCCATTATTCCCGACACAACTTTCATTACTCCACAGCATTTGGAGTGGGCACTGACCTGTCAGTAGATTATGCGGGTAGGGTGGGAGATACTGGGATAATTAGAGGGAGGGACCTTGCGGTTTACAATGGCAAGACGTTCACTAGGGGTTTTGAAGTGAAGGAGATTTGGTGGAGCTGTTAGTGTTTCTAATAAATGGAGAGTCTGAAAACCTGAATGGCGTGGAACCTTGACAGCACTCAGGTTCTCATTCAGTCACGTGCTTCGATAAATGATGAAGTAAAATAAGAAAAGTTTTAGATAATTTATCACTTTATTTTGGCTACTCTTCAGCAGACTTTTAAATGTCTTAACAACAGATACATCTATATTGTTGCGATTATTCAGTTCTTACAAAGTTGTAGTTGCCTTGTGGATTTTTGAAGACGAACTGCAGTTCGAATTTAACAATGCAATAATTTTTCAACACTATAGCGATTTCCTTGCATAGTTACGGCTTTGGTAAATGAAGAATGTGGGTTAAAGGTTCCATATAAAGCCTGCGGAATATAGCGGCGTATTCAGCAGCCAATCTTCTAATTTAGAACTTTCCTATTAGAAGTTGAATAATTTAGACTAACCTCCGTAGTGTGTATGTTAGTAACTTTCATGAGAAATAGACTCTCGTATGAAATCAAGGTTATATTGTTTTTCTTTACACATCAGCACTGAATATTTTGACCCGCACTGTATATTTGTTGAATTACCATATCAGGCTGTCAAAGAAATTATCCACATGAAGTAGTGGGCGTTCCACATTAATTAAAATAATAGCATGTATTATTAATTTTGGACAACTCATAAAAGCTTTGACAGTAGACTCTAACTATACATGGTATTCCAACAAACTTTAAAGATGAGGATAATTTCTTTTCTTTCAAACTCGATTTCCTATATTAAATAGAACTGCGTTCAGATTAAGTATTGCTGATGACAATAAATAATATATTAAATAATATAACATATTAGAAATATAACAAAAATAAAAAACTAAATAAAAAGAAAAGATAAAAATATATAATTAAGAGTCCAACTAAAACTAAAAGATGTCTAGAGTCATGAATCATTTGAATGAAGAAAAATCTTCAAGATATTTTCTGAAATTTCTTAATTATACTGTATTTAAACAACCTATTCTAAACCAAATTAAAAGTACTCAAAATACTGGGATTCATTAGATACCACTCGACTGTATAAAATAAAATTCACATGAAGACATAAATTATGTCCCTTAGAGAATACTGTCCAGAAAGTTAAACAAACTGCATAAGCACAAAAAGTGTCTTTATAAAATAGTTATCTGAAATAAAGTGAATACAGAATTATTATGTACTTTCTATTTCTTTCTAGTGTTGGATAAGAAATAAAAGCGATCCATGAATGAGATGATTTCGGCGGAGTAAGTACAAATTCACTTTAAGACTATATTTATTCATTCAAAATAAATTCCATTCAAAAACAAAATTTCAGCCAATATGTATCATTTATTTAGTGGGTACATATTCATCTTAATGGTACATCCTTAAAAAACCACAAGGTTATATGCTCCAAGTTTTAAAATTTATAAGTTAATTAGCATTTAGTTTAAACTATGAATTTTATTCCGAGTGCTGAGTGAGCATGAATCTGGTACTTAACAGATATATAACTTAGATGAATTAAATTACCCAATATTTAAGGTAAAACAAATGGGAGATAGTAAATATAAGAAAAGATAAAAGAATTATACAAACCCCAAATTTTCCTGATAACTATAAAGATTTGTTGCGTCCTAACGAGTATTTTTTCACGTCTTCCAGACCAGACAACGTCGGTGATGAGAAAATGGGGTTTAAAAACTTCCACCCGGTTTTTTATGAACACCTATAAATTTTTTAAATTTAAGCGTGTTTGGGCCATAAACCACAAGTTTCCAAACCTTTTTCCGATTTCCAGCGCCCTTGCTGAATCCAGATTTTCCCCAGGCGCTTTAAGTAAAACCCAAAAAAGTAATTTTAGCAAAATAATCAATTCTTCAGTCGTCAGTTTTTCAAAATTATTGAATTTTCCTGAATACTTGTGAATATTAGCTAAAAATGAATAAAACACATTTGAGGTCATATAAAAATTTGTTTAACAAATAATGTCAAATCCCGGTATATCAAGATCAGCTATAACGATATTTTGATATAGCCTTAAGTGGACTCCTGTGCCCCTAATGTATTTTCAAATGCGTGCCATGATCTGGAAAAGTAAGAAATTGGAATATAATGAACCAAAATTTTCATTTTCAAGCTTAATTTCAGCTTTTTAACTAAAATTCATAAATAATATTTTCATATTTTAGAGAAATAAATGCACTTACTATTGATTTCAGTGTTTAATTTCTTAAGAAAAAATATTTGTTTTAATTTCTTATTGCCCATTACCAATTTCAATTTAGTGTAATTGATTTGTTCAACACAGAAATGCATTTTAAGGCTCATAGAATATTTTGTGTATCGAATTTTTGAAAAATCGGTTATAGTGAACCCTCTGTTATAGCGAACATTTAGGTCGGTCCGTTGAGAGTTTGTCATAACGTGGTTTGATTGTAATAATAAATATAAAAATGATTGGTATGGGTGAACCTTTTCTTGAATCGTGGAATGAAACTGGTCCTTTTCCACCTGATTTTCGGGTGATAGTTTGATCTTATGACAATAACTGCCGAAAAAACTGAGCTTCGCACAAACTCAGACTTAGCACCAAATGGAATTAAAATTCTCTAAGCTTTAGCACTTAGTAGTTATTCATCTTTTAAAGACAGCCAAAACTCAGTTAAATCCTTGCCGCTAAGTTTCAATTTCGTTTAGTTATATCAATGTCTCGTTTTGAAGCAACACAAGGGCTATTTTGGGACGGACATCGTAATTTTTAACAGCGGTCAGATGAGAAGGATGACACGTTAATTGGCACCCCTTCTCCAAACTTCCGCACCACATAAGACTTCCTCTGGCGCTTTTTGCCTTAAACCCAATACGGTAGATGGAGTCGGGATGGGTTGTGTATATATCGTAGGCGAATTATGATAATCAGGATTATTGCAAAATGACCAGACTCTTTGCAGGGTTTTTGCAATAAGCTTGATATTTCAATTCGACTACGACATAAGCACCACACCAGCGGAAGAGTGTGGACACTACGCATGATTCGATGTGCCTATAACGGAGGGTTAACAGCCCCTATGCCGAAACCTTACCGCAAGTTTACCGCGATCCCACCCCGCTTCTAATATTCGTTTTTAATGAGCTATTATAATACAGAGTCAGATTTTGTTCTTCTTTAACAGTAAGTCTAGAATGGCAACTCGAATTCAATTCTCGAAACTGACTCGAGGTCATAAACTGTGAAATTAGATTTAAAATGTAAATAAAATTATGAAAATTATATAATATTTCGCTTCGCCCTTGGAAGAGGCTTACCCCTTTGAAGCACTGCCGAAAACTGTTTAAGAGGAGGATAATAAAAAAAAAAATCATTAATAACAACATCTTATGCTTAGAAAGATAAATAAAAAAGAGGTAGAGAAGTGTGAGAGATTTTATTCTTCTGTATCCAAACTGAAGTTGCAACTATTATATAATTTTTAAGAAAATAGAATGAACAGAGTATGTGCTGGACTGTTATAAACTTACTTTGAAACTGAAGCATCCAAATTAATACCGGTACTGATGTCTTACATTTTTATTGCCTTTGTTTTTTCGATATACTTAACAGCGGTTATGACGTAGAAACGGATGAACGCCACGTACATCATTAAATGTCTTTAAATCTTTCACAAACAGTGCAGGTGAACGCAGAGTGTTATTATTTTGAGGTAGAGTTATTGTTATCAATGCGTATCATAATTCCTCCCCAAATCTAACTACCCATTACGGTATTTTATCTCAAACTGCGTGACTAACTTGCTAAACATTTCAGTTATATAGCAAAGATCTTTAAGAAATTTTCAAGACGATCTCTAGTATATAACTATTAAAATAGAAAAATATAAATTTCCTTAAAATATGTAATAATATTTAATGTCATAAATTAATTAATTTTTTTTCATTTGCAGAAATAAACAATCGCCTGAATCAACACTCAAGAAAGTTTTTCTTGTTGCAACGAATTTCTATCTTTGTAAAATGAAAAAAACAACAACATATTCTTGATTTAGTCTTGATTTTACCGCACGCATAAATAAAATGTATATTTATCTGAAAAATGTATTTCCTGAAAACACATATGCACCCTTTGTTGTGCTATGGATTTGATTTACAATAAATTCTTCTATACGCATGAAATAAATCCTTTCTTAATTCAATATCATTCAGCAACAAATCAGATGTATTAAGCGCAGACTGTTTTGAACAATCTCCAAAATACAAACTTTTGTATATAAATTAATCCGTGCTTTTTTGCAGGAAAAGATTTTGTTCCACATTTTTTCAAACTCAAAATAATAATTATAATGCAAAATTTAGCATAACTCCAATAACATAAAATAATAATAAAGAAGATTATTGCAAGAAAAGTTTTTGTACTGCATTTTAACAAAATTCCAATAACAAATAATAATAATATAGAAGATAATTGCTGCAAAATTTTTAGTGCTGCATTTTTTTCCAAAATTTTAATGCAAAATTGTACCAACTTCAAAACGTAACTTAACACATAACTTACCCAATTCCGTCCACAGCTAATAAATATAAACAATGTAAACAGGTACTGTTTTCAAAAACCTGAGACTATCACTTTTTGTTGATTTTATTACGGAAAGGGCTCACAGGGAATGAGTAAGATGAACACTTTTCCGAAGCATGGCTGGCCTTAGGAGGTGCGGGGCCCAATTGAAAAAAAAATTCAAAAATAACTTTTTTTCAGTTTTGCTTCTAGCTTTTTTACTATCTAAGGATTTAAGAAAAATCATCGGGAGTGATCTTCCCTCGAATACAGACTTTTCTTACATGAACTTTGTCTGGATATTGACAGAAATCTAGAAATTTGGCTTTATAATAATACTAGCCGCCTTCGGAGACCTGCTTGTTCGCCAGGAATATAATTTCATTTAAATCTTTTATGTATAATTTGATATTCTTGATTCCCTTCACAGAGTAATTTTAAATTTCATTTGCGATAGACATTTAACCCTTGCTCTTTCAGTAGCCTTGCACTCCTGGTTCCGAGTTCGGGGATATGCTGTGGTCATAAGTAGCCTTGCACCTACCTATTCATGAACGTCCCTAATGGTGTCCAATAACTGTATGTGCCATGTAACATCCAATTGCGCGCTGTCGGTATCAACTTCTTTCTCTTATTTCTCTTGCAAAATATGCATTTGATTTCAACATTAAAATGGCGCGTGGCAGTTTACTTCCAGCAGCATGTTAGCTGGATGAAAATAAACTTCATAAAACATTACATAAAACATTAAGACATTACCTTAGATTCCAAGAATGGAAGAGAAACACGCAAATAAATATTTGTTTAAACGATGAAAACTGTTTGAATTGCGTTGCAACAATGAAAAGAATTGTAATTTATTAAAATAAGAGAAAAAATTGTACAACAACGTAATTGATATCATTGAAAGGATAATTTTTAAATTTTCCTGATGGTGTAAAAATAATTTTTGTGCTGTAATATGTTCGTATGTTATTGAGGGAAAACGCCAAAATTTCGCTTAATTTTTAATTAATTAAAATTTAAAGAATACGGCTCCGAGGTGCACACTCCCACCTTCCAAGGTATGTTTGTGCCAAATTTCGTAGCTCTAAGTCTAGCGGTCTGTCCTGTAGAGCGCCAACACACAAACGGAGACACACAGACATTCTTCTTTATTAGAAGTAGAGATACCAAATTTCATCCATCCAACTAGTAGCGTTTCTCTGTTATAGCGTTCGCAGCCTATAATTCTAAGAATGTTTTTTTAGGCAGATTCCTTATAGGAAGTCTACCTATTGCAATGGTTCTCATGACACGATTTTCGGAAAAATTCTGCATGTCTTCACCGATTATGACCCCTAGAACCCAAAACCACCCTTCGTTAAAAAGTTTATATATATGTATATATATATATAGCGCTTTTTCCTATGTTTTCTTGTGAACACGATAATTGTAGTAATTTTGATTTAAATTTAACCAGCATAGGATGTGTCGTAAGGATAGTGAAAATCTCGGTCGAGTTCATAGATGAGCTTTCCAGCTCAAAGGAGGTGGAAATGGTGGAGGGTGGAAATTTTCATTTTCCCATAATTTCTTTACAATTTGAAATAGAAAGAAAATTCAAATAAGGCGAATTATTACCTTATCATAACGAAGAATGTTTGAATTTAAACTTTTTTGATAGCTACAATTGCTTAGAAGTTATGAGCTGAAAAGTGATTTTCCCACCCTTCCACTCCTCTCCTCCTAACTTAAAGTACGTCTTAACCTATGCATGTTACCCCTTGTTGGAAAGCTCTCGTCATTTGAAGTCTCTTTCACTGGCGTTCATTCTTGCAGCGCGAATCCTTATGAGAATAGAGGGCGAAATGTTCTTTTCCTTATTATTATTAGTAGAGATGTATATATAACGCTTTTGCTCATGTTATCTTGTGAACACGATAACTAGAGAAATTTTGATTAGATTTTAACCGGCGAGGAATATGTCTTAGGGTGGGTGAAAATATCGGCAGTGTTGGTAGATGGGCTAACTAGCTAAAAGGGTGTGGGAATGGTGGGGGACTGAAATTTTCATTTTCCCATAATTCCTTTACGATTGAAGATAGAATGAAAACTCAAACGAGGCGAATTATTGCCTTTTCATAATAAACAACTTTGTATTGAAACTTTTTTGATAGCTACAATTTTTTAGAAGTTATGAGCTAAAATGCCATTTTCAATCCCCTCACCCATTTTATCATTTCCCCATAGCTCTGTTACGACTAAAGATAGGAAAAAAATCAATCAATTAGGCGAATTATCACCTTAGCACAACGAACAACTTTTATATTAAAAGTTTTTTTAATAGCTACAATTGCTTAGAAGTTATGAGCTGAAAAGCGATGTTCCTTCCCCACCACCATTTATCTTTCACCCATAGGTCCGTTACGATCTAAGATAGAAAGAAAATTTCAATTGAGGGAATTATCACCTTATCATAACAAACTACTTTTATATTGACAATTTTTTTGACAGCAAGAATTACTTAGAAGTTATGAGCTTCCATCTGCCGCATACACTTCCACTTTTTATACGATAAATAAGCTGATATACCTGGCTTTGTTCCGAATTAAAATGCTTTTATGTCTAATATTTTTAATGTAAAAACTGCTATTGTATAAAAATTATAATACACAAATTCCTTTTCTGATCTGAAACGTTTTGAATTAAAATGAGAATATCAATTGAAAAAAACAATTTTTTAAAAAAGCCTTTTTCTCCATAAATTATTGTTTGTTATATAGGTAATTAAAATTCTGTTAACAATTACTAAAGTAAAAGAAAGGTTTCAATAAATATTGTGAAACAATGAAATTAGCTAGTTAATTATTCATTAATTATTTAAAGAATGAAAATAAATCAATTATTAGTTGGTCCTGATATAAATTGTTAATCGTCTTCTTTTAAAATTTTCTTATAACATTCGTCAAGAATTCTGTGCATTATATTCACCTATTCTGGCAACTATATATATTCGTATTATTCTTGTTCTACAACAATAAAGAATATTTCTACGAATTCTGTATAAAATTACTTTTGAAAAATATTAAAATGAGAGAAACAAATTGTATAGAAATGAAATTTTCGTCACTGAAAGGCTAATTTTTTAAAATTTAATAAGGTGTCAAAATAGTTTCGTGAGATAATATTTTCCTAAGATATCGCGGAAAAAGACCTTGTTTAATTTTTAATTAACTGAAATTTTAAGTAACTTTGGGGCTTTGAAAAGTTGAAGATGAACTTGATCTTGTCTCAAATAAAAAGTGTGCAAAGTCTAGTTGAAATCAGTCCACTGGTTTAG
>BGPR01030980.1:0-17203 GCA_013235015.1 Araneus ventricosus
GTATTTAATACTATAATATTTAATAAAATAATATAAACAGATATCCAATTATTGAACATTTTTTCAGTTAAAAGTTGCCCGAGTCAACTGCATTAAACAAATAAAAAGTTGTATAATATTAACTGAAATAGAATTACACTTTACATGAATGCCAATTTTTAAATGGTAAATTTCTTAAGGAAATTATCATTTTCATTAGTAAGGATATTAAGCTTTATCTATGATCAATTAAGGTCAATTATTTTGCATAAATCCCATAATAAATAATATGCCCAACTACATATGATAACATTTGTTGGAAAATAATCATTACAGATAAATTAATTCTTCCCCTTGAAGAATAGAAAAACAGATGAGTCTTCAATTAAGTACCTAATCATTTTTAAATACAGAAGTAAATAATTTCAAAAAATATAACCATATATCATCGATATATTAATATGTGAAGAAAAAACTTTGTACCCCCTTTTTAAGGACATTGCGAGCACGAAGGAGTGCGAGATTTGGCATAGTTAAAGTTCATATGGAGAAGGAGTGCAGAAAGATAAAATTTATGTATAATATGTGTTACAAATACATTAAATTAAATAAAATAAAACATTCATTGTTTACGTTCACACACTATAAAAAATTAGCGGAGTGAATGATTTGTAATTGATTTAATCCCCCTGCATTAAAATCCACTCCAAGAGGGAGTTTATTTAGATTTATAAAAAAAAACTCTTCGGAGTGAAATACAAAATGCGGATGATTTAAATCTGTCAATGTCAAACACATATTAGTCTGTGGTTAAACAGTCGCACAGAGTAGAGATTATCGCTAAAGAATTTATATATAATATGTATTACAAATACATTAAACTAAATGAAATAAAACATGCATTGTTTACTTTGTATAAACGTTGTATATTTTGTCAAATAGATATCAATATATAGATTGCTCAATATACATCTGTTGTAGAAAGAAAATTGTGTAGCAGCAATAGAATAAAATTCAAAATTCATTCGTAATAGAACAAAATTCAAAAAATATATATATGCAATGATTATAGAGGTATAATTTTTGACAAAAGAACCTCAATAATATTCAAACTTAAAAATTTAATGAACTGCGGTCAAATTTCGACTGCTGGTCAACATCTAGTAATCATTATTGCTCTGGAAAACTATTTAGTTTACTTTTAGAAGAAAACTATTTAGAAGTAATTTCAAATCATAATCAAAACATGACACGATGAGCAACAGATGGTAGTATTTAATAAAATAATATAAACAAATATTCATGTATTGAACATTTCCTCATTTTTTCAGTTAAAAGTTTTCTGAGGCAACTGAAGTAAACAAATATAAAGTTGTATAAAAATAACTGAAATAGAATTACACTTCACATGAATGCCAATTTTTTAATGGTAAATTTCTTAAGGAAATTATTCTTTTCATTAGTAAGGATCTTAAGCTTTATCCATGATCAATTTAAGGACAATTATTTTGCATGAATCTTATAATAAATAATATGCCCAACTACATATGAAAACATTTGTTGTAAAATAGTCATTACAGATAAAGTATCTCCTCCCCCCCCCCAAGAATAGGAAAACAGATGTCTTCATTTAAGTACTTAATCATTTTTAAATACAGAAATAAATAATTTCAAGAAGTATAACCATATATTACAATCCTAAATGTCCTGGCAATCTATTTAGTTAACTACTTTTAGAAGCAAACTATTTAAAGGTAATTTCAAATCATTATCAAAACATGACATGATGAACAACAGATGGTAGTATTAAATATTATCATATTTAATAAATATATTTAAAATAATATTAACAGATATTTATTTATTGAGAATTTTCTCAATGTAAAAGTTAATAATAAATATTATTCAAAAAGTTGTCTGAGGCAACTGCACTAAACAAATATAAAGTTGAATCAGAGTAACTGAAATAGAATTATACTTTTACGTGAATGTGATCTTTAATTGTAGATTTACATTTTCATTAGTAAGGATATTTAGCTTTACTGATTCATGGTCAGTTATTTTTTATAAATACTATATGGATATTCACTGTGAAAAACTTATGTCAATTTAAAAACAGAAATTTTTATAAAATGCTAGATTGCTTTAGTTTTAAGATGCAAGAAATACCTTACCTTATATTTTAACAAATAGACTTGAAAATCTATACCCACAATGTCTTAAAAAATACTCTTTATAAATTATCAATATATATTATTTGCCAATACATAGAAATTTAACTGTTCATCACTTTTAAAAGCACATAATACAATCCGTAAAAGGAACACATGTTCACATTCTTAACTGAAGTTAAGATTGAGTAAACAGATGAATAAATACTCAATATGTTATGCTAAAATATCCAGCTGATTAGCAGTTTACCACGGGTTCATGAAAAAGATATTTGGAGAAATGATTCTCAAGCAATGTTGATGCTTTGTAAATGAAGAAATTTTGTAGCATGTACTCACCATTATTGCATGTATATGCATAAATAGGTATAATGTTGAAAATAAACACAAAAAACACAGTTAAATGGAAAACAGCATATTTTATTACTTAGCAAAGCATACAAATGAAACTTCTAGTTGTAAAATTGCTCTACTATGTAAAAAAGATCCATTAAAACAAAAATAATAATTTCAATAGCTTAATGAACTTTTAAGACTTCAATGGCAATTAAATAGAAAAGAAGACTGAACTTAAATTTGAAAAATAAAATTTAAATTTTCACTTTACATTTGTTTTTCCTTTTCCTAAGTGTTAGAAAAAATGTATAGTAATCTGGGAATTCCAAATTTCATTCTGCTTCTTTAAAATAGCAGGTTCATAAATTTGTATGATGAAATAAAATATCCTGAATTTTTATCATATACATAGAATTAAATATAGATATTTTGGATAAAAATATAAATAATAAAAGCATAATGAATAGAAAACACAGTTGTGAAATTTCCAGATGAAGCCAATATTTTAACATAGGGAACTTCAATTTCTTTCAATATCCTTTTTTAAAAAAGCCAATTATTACATTTAAATTTTCTTTGGTAAGCAACTTCAATATAATTTGATAAAGCAAGCATACATATAGAAAAGATCAATAATTATGAAACATTTAAAGAAATTATTCAGAAAAAAACACTATTAGCTAATTGAAATATAGTAATATGAAAAAATTATACAGAGATACATTCAGCTATTTCAAGAAAATATATTACAAATGTAAGGCAATTAGAAAAATGCTCTTACAAATGAACAGATCATCTTGTTAGCTTGATTTAAATAATGTTTTCTTCTTTCTCCATACCTAATCTCCGAGTTTCTAAACCAAAGCAAGCTGAACAATATAAAATAAATACACACCATCTATTTTTATAGTAGAAATAAGTTATTCAAAAATGCAAATATTTTCATTTAAAAAGTATTTATCAAACAAAACATTTATACACAGGGAATACTTATGCTGTCTGCTGGTAACTAAACTTTTCATTCTTAGTATACTAGTATTATTACCAACTCAATTTCAAATAATGAAAGCAATTCTGATCTTCCTATTGCATGTTATTCAGTGTAAATAGATTCTAAAACAATTTTTTTTCTTTCCAAGCAAGTGCAGTTTACAGAACAAGTATATATACGAGAAGAAAAAAAAATATGCAACTGAACTAAACTCTCGAGAGTTTAGTTCAGTTGCATATTTTCAGAACAAAGATCTTCGTTCTGTTTAGTTTTTTGGGGAAAACCATACAATTTTTACTTGCAGTTATATAAAAACACTAGCTGTTACCCGCGACTTCGTGCGCGAAGAATTTGAATTGCTACTTTTTTTAAATTTACGAATGTAAATGTTTCGTTATATATAGAAAGGGGAAGTCAAAAGTTCTGACGGTTGATAATACATAATTGGACGACTAATTTAATTCTCTGTTACTGTAAATTACATCATTGTACTCAATGGTATCATCTGCTCTTTGGAATATATCATCCACCATGCTATATGTCATCTGCTTCTACTGTTTAAAAGAATACATAAGACAAAATATACCTTCCTATTCTAAAAACTCTGACAACCATATCATATACGTCAATGGACGATCCTGGTTTGTTTATTTTGGATTCATAGACCGTTTTCCGGTAACCTTCCGATTTAAGCAATCGCCAAATCTATTTGGCAACTGTATCAAGCGCCAAGCTGGAAATAAAGGTGAATTAGTTCAAAGTCTAACCGTTGCCTAGCAACGGAGTAGCTATAAATATTCGTTATTTCAAAATCGTCTGCACGCATTTTAAAGTTTTGGAACTTTTAAAAATTAATAACAATCGAAGGGAAAATGTCAGAGAAATAAAATTAGTATCATTGAAAAGGTAAAAATTTGAACTTTAAGATGGTATAAAAATATTTTTTGTCGGACAGTTTGCTCCGGAAAAACGATTTCGGTTATTTTCTAATTAACTGACTGTTTAATTAACTTTGGGACTTGGAAAAGTTCATAAGTGTCTTCCCCTTCTCTTAAATAATAAGTGTACAAAATTTGGTTGAAAACCGTCCATTGGTTTAGGAGGAGATGTGGAACATAGCCACATACATACCCACCCACATACCCACAATGACTTTTATTTATATTAAGATAAATGCAGTTATATTTGAAATACTTCAGTTGTGAAGCAATTCTTACTTACAATATAATATTACACACACAATTTATAAATCTGCCAAAACTGACTCATATAATATAGGTATAATAATGTACAATAATCTATGCTTTCTCCTAAAGTTTCTTTCATTAAAATAGCATATGCAAAACATACAGTTATCAACTACTACCACTATTACAACATGGGAATTGCCTAATTTTAAAACAACGACATGGAAATCTACAATTGCAATGGCAAGTCTTTATGAACCTATTATAAGCATGGAAATTCAACTGCACATCACTTTAAAAGTATATACTTTCCGCAAAATAAACATAAGTTTACATTCCAAACTCAAGCCAAGAGTGTCTAAATAGCTAAATACTTAAAAAGTTACTGATTGCAGTATGTTTCGTTGATCAGACTATTAGTTTACAAAAAATTTTAATGTATATATACACACTTGAATAAAAAAAGAATCCTTGGTGTTTTTTTTAACTAACAGTTATTTGTTCATTAAATCACTTTAAATCTGAATAATAATATATAAATCGGCAAAAAGAAAAAAAAAAGAAGGATCGCCAATTAAAAATATGTTTGATCTCGCAAGCTACATAATTAATTCCAAAGTAAACAGAGAGCACATAGCACGTTACTCTATCAGTAATTTTTTTAAAAAGTATATATACCATGTGTTACAAACAAAAATATATTCATTGCAGAAGAATCAATTAAAAAAAAACTATTCCCATGCAACTCAAAAATCAAGTACTTCGAGTTACGAGAACACATAACATAGCATCGGAAGCGGTTTTGATCCTGGTATTATCGAATTACTTAGCTGTGACTCTTTACTAGTGTCAGAAACTGTGAAGTAGCAATAGGAGGTCTAAAAACTGTGAAGTAGCAATAGGAAGTCTAAAAACTGTGAAGTAGCAATAGGAAGGTTAAAAACTGTGAAGTAGCAATATGGATGTTGGTAAAAGACAAGAACTGTGACGTCGAAGGTCGTCTTCAGATTCAGTGCAATGATTGATTACTATTGTGACCCCCACCAAGGCGTTCTAAACACCCCCTTCAAAAGAATTTTTGCAGGCGCCATCTGTTGACACTATAAAGAACTAAACATTAAAACTATATAGAACGCGTGTATTAAAAAGAAATAATAATTTTTTATTTAAATTTTTTAGAACACTTTACTTATATTTAATAAGATTTTTTTGAAAATTAAAGGTGTGATTGAAATAACAGTTATTTGGCATAGATATTTAAAAATAACAATAGCAAAAATATTTGTTACTCAAAAAATCGTGGATTATGCATCCCTACACCTAACGCCACCTCTCTATGATTTTATCACATTTCGCAGTTTCCTCGTTTCCTGTTCCTCCCTATCGCAATTTCTCCCAATCGCGGTTCAATCTGTTCTTTCTGTGAATCATCCTTCTTGTTGTGATATGCGCTTTTGAATGATTACGGCGCTTTTGTAATTCGAAGAGAAAAACGAAGAAGCTTTTCAACTTCCAGCCCATAGGAGCAGGGGGAGAGTTATTTCCTTCAATCCCGCCGGTGTGTCTTCAGACCAAACAGATAGACTTTTTGTGGTTGATTGTTTTCTGAAAATTATGGCTATTTTTATTAATTTTTTTACTTAAAAGAACAGTCAGAAATTGGATTGGACAATAGCATCGTATAAAAAATTATTTGATTACTTTGGCAAATCTTATTGGTATATTAATCTGATAATGATCGATTTAATATTAGATTTTTATAGGCATTATAAATGTAATGCTTTTTTTAGTTTTATTAAATCAATATTCTGAAAACTATGTTATCTTGCAACTTTAGCGCCCTTGAATTTATTTCAACAACATTCTTTTATTCATTCCCTCCTCTTAATTGCAAATTTGATACACTGATGAATGGGTTGATGTAATTATTTCAATGAAACAGACGATTGAAAAAAGTAACATTTGCCGATATTTTTTCTTTTATCATACCAACTAAAAAGATGAGAATATTTTATGATAGTTTTCAGAAAATTTACCGTTGTTTTATTAACTTTTAAATCTGTGATATATTTTTAATTATGAATTTTTTATTTCCTTTGAATCCAACTATATTAACAACACCTTTATGAATATTTTGAGCATTTTATTAACTATCAAATAAATATTTCTTTGGAAACGTATCATAATAAAGACTGAAAGTCAAATGCAAATTCTGAATACCATTCTGAAAATACATTTTGGATCATTCCGATATCTGCATGTTATCGCATGTTAAAGTTTTCATTCAGTATTAGTGAAAGAATGACAACAATCAGGTCTCATTCACCAATACCGAATGAAAACATTCATTATTGGTGAATAATGGATACATTTTCCACTTACTCAATTTTATAAATTTTCTTTAATAGATCTGGGGATATATATTTGCGTTTAAATTCTGTCACTCTTAAACAGTCTTATATTTATTTTCATACTTGGTGTGAAATTCCGTCATCAAATATATAATAAAAATACATTACTTTAATATAATTACTTTAATACTTTTTAAATAAAATATCCAAATTTAGCACAGTGATGAATAAGCACAAGCAGGGCGCTGGCAGGCATTTTCCGACGAGGGGAAGAGCAAATTTTCTCTAATTTAACTTTAAAATAACACATAATTAATTTTAGATTTAGTTAAAAGTAATTAAGTATTAATTAAGTAATTCACTTATAATGAATACTTATTTGGATTAATAAATTATTTGTAATTTTAATATAGTAAGAATTGTCTGACGCAACGACGAGCAATAATAGAAAATGAAGAATTAAAAACATAAATTTCAAAGACCGTTTAATTTTTTTCTCTGGCCATGGTAGCCCGCAGATAGTTTTTGACTAGGCTAAAACTTCTTTCGCTCGTGCATGTAGATAAGAGAGGCGTACAATTAATTTTTACTCGGCGATTGATCTCAAAAATGCCTTCGGCGAAGGAAAAAATTTATTTTTGAAATTCAACAAAACTTGCATATTGATTGGAGTCCTTTCACTTCATAACATTCTTTCATTTTATTCAAAAACAAGACATTAGTTCTTAAATTTAAACTCACCTGCCTTCATTTTTAAGCAAGTGTGCTTAATTTTATGTTCTTGGAGCTATTACAAGTATGAATGTATTTTTTAAAAAAGCATTTTTTACTTAATTTTAAACGCAATTTTTCTCAATACGGCATATATGAATATTTTTCCAACAATTATTTTTAATTAATTATTGTTTTACTAAGACGCCTTTATCCAAAGCCCTTTAAAAAATCAGAAGCATTTGGAAATATATATATTTTGGTGTGAAATAACTGGCAGGAGAAAAAAATAATTACTTTGCATCCTGATTTCTTAATGTTGAATATGTTTCATAAATTTCTGGGGACACAGCGGCCTAGTGATAAGGTCTCAGTTTCGGGACCGGAGGGCTCCATCAGGCACGAAACCCGATTCTATTGAAGATTCGCTGTATATCCGGCCTTTTGGACTCTAAATCAAACGCCCTCCCGCCGGTGTGGTGCGGAAGTTTCGAGAGGGGGCTTACAGCTCAGATGTCGTTCTCTTCATCTGACCACGATTCGAAATGACGAGGTCTTTCCCTAACAAACGTAAATCTCCTTTCGATTCTTTCTAGTTGAAACAAAATCTTCAAATATAGCCTTTTTATTACATCATGATAGTATGGTTTGAATAAAAATGTGAGTTTTGGTGAAAAAAACACGCATTTATTTTAAGCTTTGAAACAATATATGTTTTTAATGAACAGTTAGATTGTACAGAATTTTCCCGGCGTCAGTGTTGTTTAATGAAAAAGTAATTTAAAACGTTTATTATTTTATTTATTTATTTTATAATTATTATATTTATTTTAATTTATAAATTTAAGATTATTGAATTCAAAGCTTCTTAAATATCACAAAAAGTAATTAACTAGTTACAATTGTAATTATAGTAATTAAAAGTATGCTTAATTTCTTCGCTTCAAAAGTAATGACTGACAAGTCAAAATCTATAAGTACACATATGTGAAGTGTTCTTCTAGCGC
Source organism: Araneus ventricosus (assembly GCA_013235015.1). Classification (NCBI taxonomy): domain Eukaryota; kingdom Metazoa; phylum Arthropoda; class Arachnida; order Araneae; family Araneidae; genus Araneus; species Araneus ventricosus. The sequence continues at coordinate 8,734 of BGPR01030980.1, forward strand.
CTGGGGCCCAGGGTCACAGTAAAGTTTGGATAAGATAAAAAGAAAGAAAAAGTAAATAAGATATAAAAAAAATAATTATATTTAACAGAATTTTATAAGAAAAAATAATCGGAGGCGGGCTTATGAAAATATATGGATCCCGAGCAACGTGGGGTTATCAACTCGTTATCAATAAATTCCGTCATGCGACGTAAGTGGTGCGACATGCATGGAACAAAAATCGTTCAAATCGTAATATCATTATTTTTAGGAACATAACTCAAAATTGTTCTCAAAATCTTAATATAAGTAATTTAAATTTGCGTGTAGATTGATTATCACATTTTAAGGCAGAAAGAGAAAATCTTTCTATTTATCCTGAGCGTTGTTTTGGTAGATACACATTTTTCGTCTTGGGAAATATAATTATCACAATTTATCACAGATACGGATCACGCGTTATCTCTATAATAAAAGCCATTAACACCTCACATCTCCGCTCGATTCACAATTATCTTCTCATTGCTAGACCTCCCAACGACTGTGAAGTTGTTCCCACGCTTTTCCTCCGGAATTGAGAGAATTCTAAAGATGTATGTTTGGAGAAATTAGTTATTATTTTCTCTCGGGAGAAAAAATGCCCTGGCGTGCAACTATAATTTTTTGATGTAACTTGTTTAAAAATGTGCTTATCATTTTCAGAATAATAAATATCATTATTTAAAGCTCTTTTTAACTTAATTGAAAAGATAGCTTTTCTGCCATAGAAATAGCTATGAGTATCGAAAATCTTATGGAAAATCTAGAGACCAGAAATTGCGGAAATTTTTAAAATAAACGACCTGATAATTGAGCCATTTGAAAATAATTTCAAAAGATTTTTTTTTTGTTTTGAAAAATATCAGAAATTCACAACGAATTCTGAAAACTATCTATGAGAGAGATTCCGAGTTGTTGAAAGAAATATTGAATGTCAACTTGAACAATGCTGAATTATGTCTTTGATAATTTCTCGGCAGTTAAGGCACCGAGACTAAAGCACAATAGATGCGAATCTCGACTTGGTAATCACTCAAAATATTCCCATTAAGATAGACTTTAAGATAAGAATTTAACACTTTTCGTTCAAAAATTGAACATAGGCAATTGAAGAGCATAAAATTAACTAAAATATGAGTATGAAATTTTTTAAAAAAAGACAAAAGAAGTGAAGAGGAATTATATTTTAAATTTCATTCATTTCCAGCTAAATTTAATCTTTATTAGGCTAGCAATTTGGGCTCAGTAATTAAATATTAAAACAGACTATTTAATTAAGAATAATTTTTATTGGATGTAGTTTTTTTCATATCATGATTTAAATAAAAAATGTTATAGTTGAGATTTAGAGTCTAAAGTCTAAAAGCAATTAAAAAAGTCTTTTGGTTTTTTTTTATTATCTATACTTATAAAAGGCAATGTTTGTGTGTGTGTGTGCGTTTTGCGTGTCTGCGTGCGATGTCCAGACGAATCTATCGCACTTACAACCTTGAAATTTGGCACACAGGTAGTCGTAATGGTGACTGAATGCACCTCGAAGCCGAAATTTTAAAATTTAATCTAGAAAATTTTTATTTAATGTTTTGTGTTGTTTTGGTTGATTTTTCGCACTAATTTCTCAATAGAATAGTTTCGAATAAGTTTACGACAAAAAATATATACACCATCGGAAAGAGCATGCGATTTCCGTTCTAATAAAGTTAGTTTTGAATTTCTAACGTAATTTACTGAATTTTGAAAAAAATTTTGAAAAATAGTCACTTTTAGGGTAATTTTTAATAAAGATTTCTTTAAATTATCGCATCTGACGTTCTAACATCTCTATAATTTTCATTTTTTTTTCAGCCTACAAATGGAACGTTTATGTCGGATTTAAAACAAGAACTATTAAAATATCTTTTTTCGTTTCTTAAAAATTAATTTTTCCCTGATCGGTTCAAACAGTTTTTTCGTACCGAGATTTAACAATGAGAGCTTCTCCGGACCATCCCACAATGCATTGTTGCAACGTGACCTTCATCGCGGCAGGTGACGTCATTCGCAAAGAAAAATAAGCGGGAATATCAATAATGTGTATTTTTTGTTTTGATTTTGTTTTCGAAACTTTTTCGTGCCATTGTGGGCACTTTTTGTCACCCACTTTTTTGAAGTCCTGATTCCACGGGCAACGCCGTGCGCGTACTGCTAGTTATTAATATTAAAAGGAGTTTGACAAAATGTAGATTCATGAGTTCAACTTGATGTTAACATATTCTTTTTCCTGTGTGGCAATAAATCAGATTTAGGAATTAATGAAGTTTCGATTTTAATCACTCATCTCAAAACTGAAACCTCAATTGTGATCTTACAAATCTCCATGGCCAAGTTCGCAGGTTTTTTCTCTTCGTGTTATTTTTTATTTACATATATTAAGTCCAAGAGTATCTGACAATCAAGAAACATATTCTTAAAAAAATGTAGACTGAAAAATTGATTAATTTAAAATTTGCAAAGTGACAAAAATATGGCAAACTGTATTATATTTATTCTATAATAAATTTTAGCAAAAAAATTATCTACTTTATTAACATCGTCTTATCTTTTATTGCGGGGGTTTCTGAAACTATTTTTTCTCGCGACCACTTTACAAATGGAAATTTTTTTTACGATCCCGTTTTATCCTAAAATGCTTATTGCGGATCCAAATTCAGAAAAAAACAACAACAAAACATGGGGATATCATAGAATATGATTGCAGGCTGCGTGAAAAATTTTCGTAAACCCACAATCAGGGCCGTATATAGCTCTGTAGGGGCCCTTAGGCAATGTAAATTTCTGGGCCCCTTTTCCCCTTCTAAACCAGAGGTTTATATTAATTTTAATTTAATCTTTATATAAGCAGTCTTTAAGTTACGCGTATAACGACAAACTTATAATGGCTTTCCTCTTCATTAAGGGTGGGGAATGGACGCAATGATTTTTAAATTTCTCAAGGGCCGCTACAGGGCCCTGTCTTGTAGTTCCAAAATGGGACATTATTTTTAGAAAGCAAATCTACCCCCAAAAAATAATTGTTTTATTTCTACTCAATGTGTTGGATAAGCTTTGTTTAACTCTCTGAGCCCGGCTGGTGTAAGAATTCTACTGCCGCAAAGCCCTGAGTGATTTTACGATCGCGAAAGAAGAATGGAACGTCCCTTCCTTCAGAAATTCCAAGAGGTGGACTCCTGCTGTTGCGCTATTAGTTGTTAACAAAGAAAGGACGGCCAGTGATGATCATTTGGTGTTTCAAGCGAGGGGAAGCGCTGTGAAGGAAAACATGAAACGACTGGGGTGGATTTTCTGAATTTCTTTTTTTTCTTTACAAATCTATTTGATCATTTATTAAGTACGAAACCTTTTAATGATAAAGAAAAAGTGATACTGTAAATTCATTATGACTGTTAAATTTTCCTCCATAATTTTTTAAATACTTTTGTGCAGTGGCGGACTGGGTCTGAAAATAGTGGTTGAGGCCCACACATATCTACAATCATAACATTAATTCATTTATATATAATTTTTTATATTTAATTATATTAATTTAACTCTATGATATTTGATAATTATGTATTCAATTTAATTTTTTTATTATATATTTAGTTTTTCCGCGTCTCTAAAATAAATCCCTTTTAACACCCCTTAATTTTCTACGCCAGTGATAATTTATTTTAAATTAAAATGGATTTTTGTTCTTTTCTTAAAACAACTTCTGCCGTTTTATTGAATTAACTATATATTTTAAAATGCATGGAAATCTAAATTTATAGCTCTTTCCGTCTTTCTTTATACAAGCAAAAGCTCTTACAATGCATTAAATATGTGATGTAAGATTATTGGTAATTTGTTATGACAGTCTGTTAGAATAATACTCAAAATGCGTAGCTATTACTTAATTTTTTTTATATAATGTAAGATTATTGGCAATTTGTTATGACAGTGTGTTAGAATAATGCTAAAAGTTTATAACTATGACTTAATAAATTTCATATGTAATGAACAGCTGACATGATGTATTGTAGCATCACATAATGTACATGATGTATTGTAGTATCACATAATGTACCTGATGTATTGTTTTTATTAAGTCGCATAATTTGTTAGTTTTTTAATTTTGCAACATGCAGAGTTTGAAATTTTCTATTTAATACCGTTTGTTATTTATATTCTGATAAATATTTTTATTGTCTCACTTTGGTTCCTAGTAACACTCCTCAAGCTCTTTAAAATAACACCAGAATCAACCCCCTAGTTAAACGCGTTTCCACGCTACACTTATTTATAACCTCACATAAAACTAATTCATAACAATCACGCGCATGCGCCTACACTGGTACGATGACGTCACAGGCGAAACAAATAATATGCGACAAACTCTTACAGATATGACCTATCCGTTGTTTGATCAACCATTCTTTTCTCATTATTAGTCTCGCAGTTATTAGCGATTCAAATATGACTGTATTTCGTCACACAAGAAAGTTTTCGACTGACTATCACTGTAACGAGCCGAAAGACGTTGTCACGTCAATAACCGAGTTGTGATCGCTTGAAAGATCATTGATTGAATTTACAGCCTCTAAGGAGATGTTTTTAAGCATACCAAAAACCAAAGAACTTCTGTTTGGAGAATTTGTTGGAAAGTGGATGTGTTCAGATTATGCAAAAGGAATGAGTTTATCATCCATGATGGATGATGGTACGGTTTGAGGTGGAGTGGCTTGAACTCCATGCTTGATTGGTTTGTTTACTTTATATTAACTCAATTAATTAAAATGTCTATTTTATGAAAGCAAGTCTGTTTTGAACTTTATAAATCTCAACTTAAGTTTATAGAAAGTTAATTCATCTTTAGCATAATGCAAATGGTTTTCTTTATAGCTTTCATCTATGTTTAATAATTTAATGCAATAATCAGTTGATTCACATTTATCAATTATTTGATTACTGGAAAAAATGAGGTACTTAGAACTGGCACTCGAAGTTCTCCCGAAATAACTAATTTCAGATATAATTAATTCTGAAGAAATTACGAATGGCAGAAGCGAGTTAAAAGTCCTTTGGCATTGGCGAAAAAATTCAAATCCCAAACGTAAACAACGCTGTGGTAAAGTTTAGTTTGCTAGTACGTCGGCAGATGTCGCCACGAAAAGGCTGAACTTTCTTCTGAAAAGGAGAAAAGAACTTCATTGTCGGAGTCTGAAGGTACAATCCGTGTCAGCTTCAGCAGCCAGGATCATTACTTTAACCGCATTCTTCAAAATCTTGAAGTATTGCTGTAATCTTTCTCACGCCTTATTACGTATTTTCATTTGTGATAATGAAAAATTCATATATATATTTTCAATGGTGTTAAAAATTTATGTCCATATTGCCAGGGAGGTAGTTTTGTATTCTATTACAGAAAAAATAAAGTGCAGTTTTCATGAAATATTAGAAGAAAATAGAAAAGTATGTAATCTAAATTTGTACGCAATAATGTATTTAAACTATACTTATCTTCAATAGTAAACGAAAACGTTACCTTTTAGAATTAAAAAAAATATTTTAAATAAGCTCTCTTAAACTGTTTCTTGTGCAGTGCCTTATTGAAAGATTGCAATGCTAGCATTAAGGATGTGCCAACAGTCATATTTCCAAGCTTCTGCTCTGCTTTTGGTGGGATCAGCTGGGTGTAGTTTATTATGAGCTGCTCAAACCCAACGAAACCATCACGGGAGATCACTATAGACTACAACTGATGCGTTCGAGCCAAGCATTGAAGGAAAAACAGCCGTTTTACAAGCAGATACACGACAAAGTGATTTTTCAGCATGACAACGCTCGGCCACATGGTACAAAACCGGTGAAAACCTACTTGGAAATGTTTAAGTGGGAAGTCCTACCCCACCCGCCGTATTCACCAGGCAATTCTCCATCCGATTAATACTTATTCCGATTCCCAAAAAACATTCAATTCAGCAAAACAGTCAAGAACTTATTCAACATCCCTATATATTACATCCCCCCCTTTATTTATGTCTCAGACAAATAATAATAATAATAAAGCAGTGACGAAATGGTGTTCCAGCTCCTCTTCACCTCTGCTTCGACAGTTCATTTAGAATTTTCTATCGCCCAGTAATGAACGTACTGCCTGTTGTGTACGCGAAAAGCATGTTTCATCTCTTTGTACAAACGTTGCAAGGTTGGGTGATATTAAAATATGGTTTATGAAGCTGTTTTCACATCGAGGAAAATTTAATCTGCCGATCACCCAAGTGCTTGGCATAGCCTTAAAACTCTGAGCTCAACACAGAACAATAAATCATAGCAGTGGCGAATCTAGGATATGGGTCAGGGGGCTGAGGTATAAAAATTTTGTATCGTCGTGACGAATGTCAAACGCCTCATGGCTTATACAAACCAAAGCACTTTAACATTGTAGACTTCTTTACTCACCTGGCAATACAAATCATAAAGAATACTACAATACTTTCGATAAGTTAATAAAAAGCATGATGAAATAATTAGCCAAAAAGTGTTTTTGACAGCGTGAACATACAAGTACGAGGGAATGACTACAAAAGTGGGGATATTTTCAAGTCTGTCAAGACAGGAAGGCATTTCAAGTTTTACTATATTTATTCATTTATTTTTTTAGAAAAAGGGAGATTAAGAACAAACTGTTGTAGTGTTAGTAAATATAATAAAAGATTATGGTTTAGCTCTGGGGAGGGGAGGGGGCTGCAGCCCCATAGTCTCCCTCCTGGATTTGCCACTGAATCACAGTTATGAACAGAAATTTATCGCAATTATGGTTATGTTTCGGACAGACCTACCATAATCCCCGTTGAGCGGCGCTGTGATCTTTTTAATCACACTTATTACTTTTTCTTCTCATTCTGTGTGGGTGAAATGGTCACGGGCAGTGGTCAAGCGATTGAACATTTTTTTCTGGATATTCGATTCGATATTAATAATCGAATCATTCTCGAAATATCAAGCAAAACATATTTAGAGAAAATGAAAGAGTTGCTTTTTAAAATTTATGCATTCAAAATTATTTTTTTAAAAGTAGTATGTTTTTATTTTTAAACAAATTTCTTTTAAGATGACGACTAAATGTTGTCTGAAGCAGATGACAGAATGGTAACAGCAGATGACCGAACAAAGTATATCCACTCATGTCTTAACAAAAATATTTCATTAAATTTTTTTAGTTGGATTATATTAAATGAAAAGTGACTTAGTACTCATAATAGATGACTAACATTAAAAAAAAATTGATTACATTAACATAAATAAAGCTGACTTCAGTCTCATAATAATAGATAAATAAGTTTCCAAAAAGGGATTAAAATTTAAAAAAAAATGCCCTTTTCTAAGTTTCGATGCTAACAGTCAAATCCAATGCATTCCATCGTGCTAAATATTACTATTGAAAGCTTTTCTCTGTCTTTTAGATTTAATATTAAACGTTTGTTATCTAATTGTTGAGGTACCGTGGCTGATACTGTTATGCAATCTTGGGGGTATTGCAACTTTTAATCAATCCTTTACTGTGCAGTTATGCATATTACTACCACTTAATTTTTTTTTCACATTAACTTTGAGTAATTTTTTATTTAATCAATAAACTTAAAAATTTTCTTCTATTACATATGTATTTTAACAAATTTATTTTAATAAAAAATTAAAACTCAGAATTTGTTTTCCATTCCCTTTTCCTACGTTTATAAAGATTCACACAGATGGGGCTGAACAATAAATTGACAATATAAAATAATTTTCTTATCAATTTAGCAAGAAAAAAGTTATAGTTACTTAATATGAAAATACGAATAAGCGATTACTATTTAATAGTATCATTAAAAGTTACTTAAAAAAACTCATTCTTCTTGTTTTCTGTCCAGCGAAAACATTAAAAATGCATGACGACTAAAAAAAGTTTTACTCTTTGAAATAAAAACAGCTACATATAACCTATCCAGATTCATATTGTGTATGTCAGAAAATATTTTAATGTTTTTTTATTGTTAAAAGCAGACTTCAAGTTCTGATGTAGTATGTAGTAACAGGAATTGCCAAGATGCAAAAAAAAAGATTAACTTATTCTATTACATTTTTCTATATCTAAAGGTGCACTGTGATATTTTAAAATGAGAATATACTTATCAATATTCTTTCAGAAATTCTGTTCCTTGAAGAAAACAATGTTTTATTCGAAATCGAGGCTTCTTAGACTATGAATCATGATTTTAAATATGATGGTACAGAATATTGGGGGTCGCGAAAATTTTGAAAACATTTTTATAGCAGAAAATTTCACATAAGCATTTATAACTAAAAAAATTATCTAAAGAATCCTTTGGATTGAAGAAATTTCATTCAAACTTAATTAATAGAAAAACTTTTTCAATTAAATTTCTATTTATAATGAATTATTCTTCAT
>BGPR01030981.1:0-18328 GCA_013235015.1 Araneus ventricosus
TTGTCGAGCTACAAACTTCCCCTTTTGGGACATCAATAGCTGTATTACTGTTTAATAATGGATTGTATTGTCTTATAAAGATATTCCATGATCTAAGAATAGTTTCTGGTCAATATATACTTTGAAACAATATCTTAACTTCAATAACTAGAGAATTGTCACTTCTAAGAGACAGTCTTTGTCAGGGTCAAAAAATATTTAAAAAAATAACGGGCTGTCAGAATGAAAAAAGGGATAAGATTGTGAATAAAGAAGGTATATCCCACAAATGGTGCGAATTATAAAGGAAGTTTAATAAATATGTTTTTAATGAGAAACAAATGAAAACTTTAAATGCGTTTTTTGAAAAACTTATATTTTGCCAAAAGTTACTACGCAAAATATGTTATCTCAAAAGATTATGATTATATTTCCTTGAAAGTGTGAACATGTGTTACTTAACGTATTATGAAAGCAATAAGATATAGATAAAATTCTGAAGTCAATAGCTTTTGATTTACACCTGCTTAAAGTTGTTTATACCTATGCATTTTGTGATATTTTGAATAAGAGAAAATTTGACTTGCCATAACTTTTCTCTAAATGCAAATATCTAGATCAATGCAAATATTTCTATATCCTAGTTCATTACCGATCACCATAGCTGTAAGTGTGCTGTGTAGAGAAAGGATTTGAATACATGGATTAACATTTCTGCAAGAGAGTTTTGCTTTTTGCTCAAATTTTCACCATTTTTTTACCTAAATTATTCCATTCTATGAAGTGTCAGAAAATTTCCTGACTGGTATTATTCATAGGTTTGTATCACAATGACCCAGAAAATAAATTAAACTTGTCCATTAAAGCTCTTTTTCAAAAGATTGCCTCCGAACCTAGGCAGATACCTTAAACTTTTCTAATAAAATAATTATAGTAACTGCAGTCAAACAAATTTCCTATCTTAAATACATGTTTTTGTGCTTTCTTTAAAACAGCGTAAGGGCGTTTTGTCTTTTGTTAAAATATTTAATCGATGATACCTAAATATAAATAGTCTTGCTCTGTAACTGCAACCACGTAGCGCGTTCTCTTAGAAATGATTTCGAATATTCAATAGATTTGAAGTTATGATCCTGACACCGCGCCAGTCCAAATACGTAAGCTCTCACCTTTGTAGTTTAGCAGTAAAATAACGAAAATTTAACTTCCTCATGATAAGAAGGGAGAGCATAATCTATTGCTAACAAAAATTGGGGAGTAAAAAGAAAGTGTTTTTATGTATTTTTAAATAGCTTAACTTGTTCACGGACTTGTTGACCAAGCTAAAGTCAGACTCGAGTCTGTAGGACTGCACCGGCCTTCCAACAATAGGAGTGCCCTCTCTGGGAAGAAACTTTTACACAGCTGATTCGACTTCCACCGCTTTCAACGCTTGCTTCTGTAATTCAATTATCATAAATGCTTGATATGTTACTGTGTATTATCCTCTGCGTTATATCTCTACTAATAATAAACAAAAATGCTCTACAGGGCAGACCGCTAGACCTAAATCTACGAAATTCGGCGCAAACATACTTTGGAGCATGCGAATGTCTACCTCGGAGACGTTTTTTCGATATTTTAATTAGAATTTTCGCTTGGAATATAATTTTAATTGAATCTCTTATGCATGACTCGATATTCATGATTGCTTTCAGAAAGTAATTCTATACTTCAAATTGTAAGACATGTAACCCGTGTTCTTTCTGTAGCTTTGCACCTGTTCTGTTCGTTGTCTACATGAACGACTCTAATAGAGTCAACTGCCAGTGCCATGTAATATTTAATTTCACAATTATCAGCGCCACCTTTACTTTCTTATTCCTCATGCAAAATAAGCGATTGATTTCAACACGGCACATTTTACGTCCAGCAACATGCTATCTGGATTAAAACATGCTGACAAAAAAATTAAAACGTAGTAACCATAATCATTCAACTTACCGGATATATATCCGGTTAAACCTACTATCTTAGAGGATTTCGTTTACAGATTAAAAAAATGATGAAATAAAAAAAAGAAGAGAAAGTAAATTCCATTAGGATAACACCTAAACCTTTCAACAATGGAAGAGAACCAATCAATTAAATAATTGTTTAAACAACGAAAACTATTTGAATTTCATTCTAAAAATAAAAAGAAATTGTTGTAAATTATGCCTAAAATCTTTTTAAAAATTAATTGAAATTAGAGAAAAAATTTAACGGCAAGTTAATTGTTGTCATTAAAAAGATAATTTTTTTGAATTTTTAAAAGATATAAATAAATATATTTGGAAGTTATCCAGGAACGCAAAAATTTTGTTAAATTTTTAATGAATTAAAATTATAATTAAAATATCGGGAAAGCGGCTCCAAGGTAGACATTCCCATCCTCCAAAGTAAGTTTGTGTCGAATTTAGTAGCTGTAGCTCGAGCGGTCTTCCCTGTAGAGCGTCAACACACAGACACACACGCATTCTCTTTTATTATTAGTAGAGATATTGATACAATATACAATGTTCACGAGCATGGAAACATAGGTATGGATTTCAGAATCATATATATTTAAAACTTTTCCATGTACACAAAAGTTATAATAATTTTATAAATATATACGCATTGTAATAAATATACACCTTTATTAATTATCGAAATATAGTTATCTTTTTTAATTAGAAGTATCTAATTAACTTCCTAATTACAATTAACTAATTAATTAACTTCCCTTTATATTGAATTGCATATTTCAGAGGTTGAAGACACAAAAATGACAGAAAGAGAGGATCTCACTCTTGAAAAGCCCACAGGCAACAATCTGTCCATGGCTAAAAACCGGTTTAGACAAATCTAACTTATCTAATTTACCGATTTTAGCTATAAATTTGTTTCTGTGCCACGCTTGTTGCCCCTGGAAAATGCTAAACTTTTGAATTTTGTTATCATCTCCCGTCACTTAGGAGAAAACGCTCAGTGCATTTGCTACAACAATCCATATAGAATTGAGAAAAAAACTGGCATCGGTATGAAAAAATTTAGGAATATAATAAATTAGTTGTCTAAGGAAAATAGATATCACTTCATAAATTTTGATTAGATGGTTGAAAAAGCTCTTTTCATAGCAAATCCCCCTCTCTACAAACAAGCCCTGCTACTGAAAAGAAAAAAATACTCTAGAAGGGTGGAAAAACATCGGCCAGACGGAAAAAATCAAAATCCGTCTCGAATCCGTTGGAGAGGGAAGGGGGCTTACGCGAGGATACTCCAAACGATAACGCAGAGAAAACAAAACGAAAGCCCCGCTTAGAAACGCAGAAGAGAGGAAAACATTTTTCAAGCCTGCAAAGCAGCTCCTTGACTTTCTAAAGTCATGCAAATATGTATATTTGCACTCGCCCACCCCCTCACAGCAGCAGATTTGTATTTTTTCTTTCGGTCTCCATTCTTCTAAATTCGGATGAATTTTGCACGAAAACCACCCTCCAGAGAGGTTCGGGAGATAAATCAACCCGTTTGTGAATATTTTTGCCCAGTTATCTATTACGCTTTGACATTCGACTCTTTCTTCTGTCTTCTGTGCGAGGTTATAGAACTGATAGTCACATATTTCACATTCTAATAAACTTGATGGCGAACATTTTCAGATCTTCTGCGTCTGCTGTACGTCGTTCCCAATTCTTTCTTAAGTTCTGTGATTTGCAGGAAAGTTATTTTTTTGCAAAACATTAAGCTGATTTGAAAAGACAGAAATACATTATGGCAGGACTTCTCAAAATTTTGCACGCTCGATTTCTTTTTGGTCAAAAACACGTGTTTGGTCGCCATTTTTGTCGGAATTTTTTTCACAACACTCTTTCACCAGTTTTTTTTTCATCGCATCAATTCTGGTAGCATAAACTATGAGTAGGGCACACATTAATGCCAAAAAAAAGGTGTTTTAATATTAGGGAGAAAGTATCCTCTGGTTTCGGATCGAGACATATTTGTCTCATCTGTCATTATCAGTGGGACATATGTGTTCCGGTAGTCTTTATTGAGTAATTTCGGGAGGAAACAAAATAAAATTTTTGCAATTTAGGTTTGTAAATGAAGAAAACTTTTATTGAAATAACAGAATACTTTCCGAAAACAAAGAGAACACAATCGTTACCTACCAAATAAGGTGACACAATGTGAAAAAACGCAAGGTAGTAAACTGCGGTAGAGATATCATGTTCTGTAAATGATAATTCCGTCTCAAATCTTCTGTAAGGAATTCGACTGCAGTTTTTGTCTATCTATTAATAAAAGAAATATGGCGACAGTTCAGGATGGCCACCTGGTGTTCACTCTCTAAAGACAAGGTCACTCCTTAAGGCTAGCTACATAATAAGGGAAATAGAGAACTATTAAAAGCGCTCTTTTGAAACAGATAAAAATAAACCCTTTGTATGAAAATGAGTTATTTCGTAAAATTAAAATATATTATACATAGCAGAGATGGGGAACCTGCGGCCTTACCAGTTATTTACTGTTACATATGCGTACTTGTTTTATAATAAAATAATTATTACCAATTACATGCTAATGTACAATTTAAATACTCATAGTTTTGTACTATCATAATACAAAAAGTCTATTTAAAAATAATATAATAATAATAATTACAGAACAAAAACCGTTGGGATTCTGCCCGTGCGGCCTTTTCCTAAATGGCGAAATTCAGTGAGGCTTTTCAGTGCAAAAAGGTTCTCCACTTCTGTTATATAAGATATTTAGACAATTGTAAAAATACCAGTCAGTTAATGATAGGAAATCATTTGTTTTATATACTAATTTACTTCATTAGCTATTTATTACTTTTTAAATTTATTATTCAAATGTATTAATTTGAAATACACCATTTTAAAATTTTGAATAATTAAATATTGTATTTAAGCAAGTGTCAATTTATAAAGGTAGCGATTTTCATTTGATCCTTGTCGCCGCCGACTAATCAACAACATAGAGGTGTTGCAATTCTATAAAGTTAGATTAACTAGCATTACGCATGTTTTCAGAAAACGGAAATGCAATTCTGAAAAGAGAAATACAATTTTTCATATGAAATTTTACGCTGCAAGTTTAAACTGAAACCAGATGAAATTTATAAATAAATATTGAGACTAATTTAAACTTTTTGAATCGCACAATACACATAAAAACATACAGATGAAATCCCTCCAATGATGAAAAAAAAGATATCTGTAGTCGCTCTTGTGACGTTAACCGTAACAACAGTACAAGCAGCGCCCTCTGAAAATTTGAACGGCAGTAGAGGCCATGCGACCAAGCGCGATGCGTCGTTAAGGGACAATTCTCCTTTGCACGTGAGTTGAATTTTGAAACCTTGAGTGTAAACTTGCACTTTTCCATCCTCCAAAGTATATTTGTGCCAACTTTCGTAGTTTTAGGCCGCGCAGAGCGCGCCAACACACACTCACCCATTCTCTTTCATTGTTAACTAGCCGCCTTCGGCGACCATCTTGTTCGCCGGGAATATGATTTCGATTGATTCTTGCATTATTTTATATTCATGGTTCCTTTAAAGAAGTAATTTTAAACTGCAGGTTGTGGAAGATATTCAACACGTGTTCTTTTAGTGGCCTTGCACCTGATCTATTCATTGTTTACATAAATGTTCCTAATGGAGGCAAATAACTGACTATGTCATGTAACCTCTAATTGCACGCTGTCAACGCCATCTTCACTTTCTTATTCCTCTTGCAAAATATGCATTCGATTTCAACATTAAAAGGAGGCAGTACATTTTATGGCCAGCGGCATGTCTGCTGGATTAAAACATGCTAAAAAAATGAGAACAAAGCAACCATAATCATTCAGCTTACTGGATATATTTCTCAATATTTGTAATATCTCAGAGTTTGGTTTGCAGATTCCAAAAAATTTTAATGAAATGAAATATGATAGCAAAATGTATTAGAATATTCCATCAACTTTCAACAATAAAAGAGAAGTACGCAATTAAATATTTGTTTAAACAATCAAAACGGTTTGAATTGCATTTTAACAATAAAAAGTATTGTTGTAAATTACGCCAAAAATATATTCAAAAAATTATTAAAATTAGAGAAAAAATTGTACGGCAACTTAATTGATATCATTGAAAAGGTAATTTTTTGCATTTTTAGATGGTGTAAAAATAATATTTGTGCTGTAATATATTTCAAAGTTATTGAAGATAAACGCCAAAATTTCGCTTAATTTTTAATTAATTAAAATTTAAAAAAAAATGGCTCTGAGGTGCGCATTCTCACCCTCCAAAGTATGTTTGTGCCAAATTTCGTAGCTCTTGGGTCAAAGGTCTGCCCTGTAATCCTTTCACTAATATTAAAATACTAAACCTAGAAAGGTGTGCATTTTACGCATTTCTTTAATTGATAGATTTCTAGACACATTAATATTTTTTGATAGATATATGAAGTTACATTTCACATATTTATTAAAAAAGGAACAGTAATTTGCTTATAGTTTTGATTTTTTCTTTTTTGATATTCACCGTTATAGAAGCAAGGCAATTCACAATTCTGTCACAATCCTTTCTTTTATTCATAGAAGGCACCTCATTGAATGAGCCATGATGACACACAAACTTCTTCCTCTAATAAAGTTAATAAGAACTATTTTAGTAATAGTTCATCAGCAGACGAAAAATTAATTAATCAGCCATTAATTTAGGCTTTACTCACAAATTTCAAATAATTTTATTTAGAGTATTCTATTTAAGTGGCTTCCACTTCTTGTAATTCATAATAAAATAATGTACATTTCAGTTAACTCGTGGCATTTGCAAATCTATCAAAATTAGAGTAAGCAATAAATTTTATTGAAACATTGAAAAATCTGATATTCTTTTCAAATATGGCCTAAAATGTAAGGACAGAAATTAACACAGAAAGTCCAATGAAGTAATTATTTATTTTAAATAAAATTAAGCAATAAATCTTTTAGAAAGGTACTTTTCTTTACTCCATGGCAAATAAATTAATGTGTTTATGAGTTAAAATATAATGTAAAATGTAGTAAGAGATTTAGTTCGTGACAACATGTCAGTAAAAATGAGTGTATACCTAAATAAATATTTGTTCTACCGATTTGAAATTTTCAGATAGTTCACTCAAAGGTTCAAAGATAATTTTAAACTTTAAATAGAAAAATCAGAATCTTAATCGATTTTAAGGTACAGACTCCCCCTTTAAGTGTATTTTCAACAATGAATAAAATAATAAATAAGTTTTAAAAAAAGAGTTTTACAAAACAAACAGTTTTTGTATTCCATTGTTGCGAAAGAATCAATTCTTTGTTTCACTTCCATGTTGTTGAAGAAACCGCAACGATAAACAATGAACTTAAAAGTGGTTTGTTGTTAAAACAGATTGTTCAGCGATTGAAAAGAATAAAGTTGTCTTGAGAAGAGCAAATAATTCTGAGATTTAATATTAAAAATAATTACTGTTTGTAGCGCGACTTAAGTCGCTAATTTTCTCAATTACTGGTATATTAACAGATTGTAGTGTATTTTGAACGATACTACAGATATATTAGCAAGTATAGCAGCAACAGGTATACCAGCATCGTTTTGTATAACGAACAAGCTTAAACATTGCCAGTTTCAAGGCAGTTCCACTCAAACTGTACAGTTAAAAATGGATGCCTTCACTGAAGTGGAAGTAGACCAGTCATTTGAAAGAACCACACAAACTCCAGAGATAAAATGTGATGCGTCTACCCAAGTGGAGCAAAGCCTGTTCAAAGCAAAATCCACCCAAACAGTCTCTGCAATTATGCGTGATAAAGATGTGCAAACTTTCTGCCAACGTCTGATAATAAAGAAACCCAAGCATCTCCCTGGCTGTGCTTCGATAAGAAAATTCAAATCTCAATCATTCCAAGTTCAACCAAATTGAAAATTGGGCTTTCAAGAAAGAAACACGAAAACCGACGATTCCACTGACAACCGATTTCCTCAAATACCTTGGAAGGAAATACGTCACCCAGGGAAGAAACATTGAATTGACGCCAGAAGTAGGTGAAGAACATGATGATTTATCAAACTGATGAACTGATTTATCGAAGTTCGCATCTCATGGTGAATTGGAAATTCAGACTCCAACTGTCGACAAAAGTATCACCGACCAAAATTTATCTAAAATGCCTTTCTTAGAGACTGGAAATTCTGGTACCGATGACATCCGTTTTCTTGTGGAAGGTGCTACAGCAAATGATCCTGTTCCGTTTAAACATGAATATGCCCATGGATATGTCAAATTGCATGAACCAAGAGAGAAAGTAAATCAGCCATCGTTCCTGAATAAAAACGTTTCAAAAATTGAAGAAACTTCTGAAAATCTAACGACAAAATCACTTCTAAATTGTTAGGCGTCAGTTTAACTTTATTCGAAATAATTGGCTAGTCTCTGCAAAATATTCTCTTTAAACTCACGTTTTTTAATGTCGCAATATCCAATGAATATGAAAAAGATTAAACTTGATGAAAAATCAATGGCAAGGACCGATTCAAGATATAAAAATGTAATGAAACTCCGGATCAGAAATCGACAAAAAATGAATTTAAGCAGTTCCAAACAAAATTATTTACGATATGTAGTAAATATGCAGTAAAATATTTGTCATAAAAATAGACCTTTTTAAAATATAACCAAGAAAAGTTGTAAAAATCCTTCAAAGAAATTATGAAAAGTCGAACATTTTGCAAAAATAACTTAAATGCATATACATACATTCTGTAAGAGAAAAAAAGAAAAGTTTTCATGAAAGAGAAAAAGATCCTAACAAATATTTTATATCGGTGTCTACCAAAATATTTAAAATGTGAAAAGAAGATTCAAAATGTTGCCCTAAAATTTGTAAAACTTGAAGCTTGCTTCTCCGAGGAATTTGATTTAAATACTTATTTTCCTAAATTAGTCAGAATGCAAATTGTAGCTCACTGTTAAATCTATTTATGATCCTGGAACCAAAAAGTGAAGTTAAATCATAAGAATGTCAGAAGTGCAGGAAGAAACAGAGCTGAACTAAAACATATTTCTTTTCATTTCATTTGATATCTTATTTGGATTTGCTCATGCTAACGGGGAAGGAATTCTAAACATTTCTAGCTCCCTGCCATCCACGCATTTCTACACAGTCTAATGCAAAATATTTACATGAAATGTACTATTTAAGAGCTACCTGTTGTCTTTCCGAATTCGGAAATCGTTCTTACCGAACAGCAACAACAAACTTATTTAAAAAACATAAATTTTCAACATCCTTTGTCGATCGACCTTATCTTGAAATCTCTTATAAAAAACCGGTCCAGAACTGACTTGAAAGACACAGGTTTATCTGTGAATGGCGTGCGTTGGTGCGTTTTCGTATTTCGGCAATCTGGAGCAAAATGCGGTTCTGAATCTCTTCCAAGAAGAGCGGTGAAAGGATTAAAAATACTCTAAGGAAAATTGTCTTCTTTTTTTGTTAAGTTTCCAAAGTTCGA
Source organism: Araneus ventricosus (assembly GCA_013235015.1). Classification (NCBI taxonomy): domain Eukaryota; kingdom Metazoa; phylum Arthropoda; class Arachnida; order Araneae; family Araneidae; genus Araneus; species Araneus ventricosus. Next base: position 9,533 of record BGPR01030981.1, read on the forward strand.
GGGAAAACAGTTGATTATACCAAACTTCCTGGAAAAAATAGAGTTTGTCTGGAATTGTCTCTTTGAGAAGCCTGCAGCTGAATCTTTTCCAAGAACTGCCTTTCAAGCTTTAAAAAACTGTCTTCTTTTGGTTTAGTTTCAAACTTACAAAGAAAAACAGATGATATCAAACTAATTGGAAAAACTAGAGTAAATCTGGAATTGACTATTTTAGAAGCCTGTAACTGCATTTTCATATTTTGACGGGCATCAAGAAAATGCGATTCCTTTGAAAAAAACCAAATTCAAGTTTTAGAACACCAAAAACTCAAAAAAGTGCCCTTTTTATATTTTAGAAGGAAATCTAGAGTATCAAAAACTATTCCAAGAATTAACTTTATCACTGAAAAACAAAACAAATAATACAAGTTTATTTAGATTTTTAGGCTTAGGTTCCGTTTTTCTTGAGGGCTTGAACAGTGCTTTTTTTTTCTTTATTGCCTGTTAAAGAGCACAATTTTTTCCATCTAAACTATCTTTAATTAGTGACGCCGAGAATAGGGATTATATTTTTAAATAATCCTAGATTTTTTGTATTAGGGGAGAGTCGCCGAATTTGGACTGGGGCCCAGATAGGACCGGTATCATTACTTCAATCTATTAAATATTTTGGACAAAGAATAGACGATTTATATTATTACGATGTAAATGGGATGTATGAAACCATTTTGCTACCTGGTTACAGTTACAGAACAAATGTTTAGATTTAGGTATCATCAATTTTTCAACAATCATAAATTATAATAATTTTCAGCATGAATTATTTTAACAAAAGACGAAACTCCCCTCACGCTGTTTTAAGGTAAGTAGAAAAATAGGGTATTATATCCCCAGACAGTGAATCAGAATTTGTTCAGTTACAATTCACTACAATAATTTCAATAATAGTTCAAAAATATGGTTAGGAGAATTAGTTTTGTTGTCTACATGTTGTCGAAATTGGATCTCAAAAAGTTGACAAAATTGGACAGCTTAAGTCAATGGGATTATTTTGAATTACAGGAATAACTCTGAAAGCACATATCATCATTAATAGTAGTCCTCATAAACTGGAAGTGGAACATGTCAAAGAGAAAATAGACAATAAGAGGACACTAAAGCAATCAAATATTAGAACAAAAGGAACAAAAACTAAGGAAAAGCATCATTTGTGAAGAAAAATAAGAAGATTTGATACAGTGCATAAAATGTCGTTTAATGAATTGTGTGCTGACGTGATTTGAGAATCAAAAAATATCTTCGCATTAATTATGCTTAAAGATATTGCTGGTCCAATTTGGGAAAGCAGTACGAAAAACTGGTTTCCCAACCTGGAAAACCAGTTTCCTTAATTGTACCGTTCACACAATTTTTTAAACTATATTTTCCCTTACTTTAATGTATATTTCATAAAAAGTTAATTACGTTGTTTTGAAGACACAAAAGCAACAAAAAATTCTATTACTTGTTTTCCATTAAAATTAAATCTCTATCACTGTGTATTAGCACGTTGTTCGCCATATGAATCAAATGCGATTCATACATAAAGATGAGCCTTTTGTACTGTAGCTAAGAGATGGCAGAAAAGGAGTCATTTAATTTGAATGTTCGAATCTCAGGTATGACCCTTGGCAGCGAACGTGTTTAAAAATCCAGTGGTCTAAATTCGGCAACATTCTCTTATATGCTTCAGAAATGACTCATTGATTGAGTTTTGAAATATCAAAAATCATAAATTTCCGCAGCTGGCACTCGAACAGTTAGCTTGTCTCCTGCTGAAACTACTTGGGGTTAAATTTGCAGAGGTCAGATGGCGACCTGACAGGTATCCCTCTCTCCAAGGGTTACACCCCACCCTCGATGAACAGGCCTAAACAGACGGCATCAGGATAATATTGTCTCGAATCCACGATTCTATGATTCTGAACCGAGACCTTACCATCAGGCAACCGTGAGCCCATATCAATACACTGACACTAAAAAAACTTCACTGAGCCATAAAGAAAAGAGTAAGATGAATGCATGTAGGGGAACCCGGGGGAAAACAGAACTACGGTGTAAAACAGAACACCCTCATTTTTTTGCCCAGTTTGTTGCACAAACTAGTGCAAACTCCTAGAATCTCGTAACGCACCAAAGTCCATGAGAGTTGGCTAGAAAATTTAGAGTTTGTTTTAGTTGTTTAGAGAATTTCCTCGTTTTCGAATGTAATACTGTAATTTCACCGAGTTTTCTTCCTAAGTTGATTCAAATAAGTTATCATTATGTCTGGACAAGAACTACTTTTTCTTTAGCATTACTCTTTGGACTGTTCATTCATCTACTTGAACTGTAGTTCCTTAGTTTCGAGCCTACCCTTACAGCAGTTCTTTGTTAACCGCTGCATATGGGGCATAAACGGCACCGGGTTCCGTTCTGCCCCAGTGTTATTTGCCTATTGCCTGAGTGGAAAGTGCTGCCGAAGATGTATTGTGAGTTTTGACGCTAACTTTACTTTTCCTTTGTTTAATTTTCAATTACCAATATAATGTCTGAACTAATTTTATTGATATTTCTTACACTGAATATAACTTATATTGTATTGAATAGTCATAAGAAAAGAATCCATTTTTATATTTAAGAATTTTCAAAGGGTACATAATACCGGGTTCCGTTTTGCCCCAGCTCCGGGGGAAAGCGGACCATTTGACAAAGTTTAGTAAATCGTGAATGACAATTTGTGTACTGATCATCGAATAGTTTTTAAATTCATTATGTGTGACCAAACAAATTTTATAACTTTGCATTTTCAAACTTCTCTGAGTATAATTTACCATTTCACAGCTCTACCAGCCTTAAGTATTCGTTTTTGAACTCTTGATGAACTTTATACTCTTCTTTCCTCTTAATCATGACCTATTAACGCACGCGTTTATCTTTTCTATACATATGAAAGAAAAAGAAAAACGCATAAGCTTTTATATCGTATAGTTTTGAGTTTTAATATACAACACCTGTTTTAGTACCTTCAATCCTAACTAATAATATTTAATTAATTACTAGTTTAAAGGTTTCGAATAAATGACATTTTTGATCTCACCGCTTGGAGCATATATGTAAAGATGGCTTAGAGTTTTCATTCCAGAACATGCCATGGGAGGAATAAACATGATAAAATGATATGTTTGAATGATAAGTTTTCAGTTTGTTAGACAATAGCCTCATCAGACCTTTTGCTAGTGTTTCATATAGGTGTGAGCAAAACCAGAGATAATTGCAACGGAGAATGTGCTATGCGGTCACCGTACACAAGACAGATAGCTATTCTTGATTGAGCAAGAGCAAGAGCAAACATAGTGCTGTTCAAAATTACTAGAACGCTAATGAAAATTGTACACTTTTTATTATATAAAATAAATTTATTTATTTTATATCCAAATATATTAATTTTATTATTAATTCAATCTTATTTATTAGAAAAAGCTTCGAATAACTCGAATTTTATCGCAGAATAAGTCAGAACAGGAGCATTTTGATATAATTCTAAATTATGCTTTGTTCAAAATTATTCGAACGGTCAAAATCTTACAACGAAAAAATAACAACAGTTTTTCAAAATAAAATATCAGAGTTTAATGTTTATCTGGACCTTCTTTGGCCACAATCACTGTTCCGTCCAAACTCACGGAGAGCAGTGGAGTGGAATTCGTATTGTGATGTCCGTCGAATCAGAAAGTTCAAGCCCTTGTTCACGATCACAACATTTATTGAACGATAACACACACACAGAACTATATACATGTTTCCAGACAAGAGAAGTGCGTAGAAAAGTGCGCATTGGCGAGCTCACATATTCTGGCAACCATTTATCGCCAAAATGCCAATTTACAGTTCAAAGGCGCCAACAATCACTGCTTTCAGTCTTTGATTCATGTTGTCAATCAGTTTCTTTGCTGTCTCCTTGTTGACACTGCGCCATTCGTCTTTGATTCTCTAAAAGAATTGATTTTTATTTCTTCTCTCTTCAAAAGACAATTTCTGAAGCAAAACTAACCATAAACTTTTGATGGAATTAAGTTTGGGCTTTGTGGTGGCCACGCCAGTATCTTAATCTTGTTCTTCGAGAAACAATCTTTGACGTGTGTTTTGGGTCATTATTGATTTGAAATATACCGTCGACCTACACTCAAATTTGTGATGGATTTCTTCAGATTCTGGTGCAGGATACTGACGCACATATTTACAATCATTTTACCGTTTTATCGTCACAATTTAACCAACACATTTAGAGGAAAGCATCTCCATGCCCTCATGTTTCCTCCTCCAGGTTTTACTCTCTGTAGGATATTCATATGTCAATACGCCTAACCTGTTCGCCCCCACACTGTTTCACTCTTTTTTGATGAAAAAAGTTTATATTTGATTTAGTCTGACCATAAAACGCTTTCCAAGAATTTTGAAACTTTCAAAATATGCTCTTTTGCATAGACCAATAATTTTTGCCATATTTGCTATGTTTTGTTTTGAGATGTATCGTCTTTTGATACAGATGATAAAACCTGTGTACTTGATTCTAAGACGAACCGTTAGAGCTGGTATATTCAATTTCAAGTCTTGACGATATACCATTCTTTTTCTGTGCCAATCTTACAATCGCAGAGTCTTCTCTTGCACTTGTTTTCGGTTTTCTACCTCACCCTCTCTTGTTTTCGATGAATCCTGTCGTCTCATACTTGTAAAAATAGTGGATACCCAACTCCGACTATTTGTACTTCTTGCTAGGTTTTCATACGATACCCCATCCTTCCAATCTGCATTGATGCGATGGCGATGATCAACAAAAATCTCTAAACTCTCGAGCATTATTGTTGACTTGACTGCTTCAAAGACCAAAATAATTAATTACCAAATAGATGATCTATTAATTTTTTCAAAATTTACCAAAATAAAAAAAAAATCCAATTCGAATTCTTTTAAATATAACCTTCGTCATCAGCCGTTCGAATAATTTTTAACAACTAAAATAGATTCTTTAAAAAATAACCTTTTCTCAAAAGTAGTGATATTTTATGAAATAGCTAAAACTTATATGCATTTATCGAGGATGAATTAAGGTACCAGCAAATCAAAGCAAAATAGAAAATTATAGTTTTTAAAACTTTATGAACAAAAGAGGATATTTTAACAGTCCTTTCTAATAATTTTGAACAACATTATATGATATTTAGATTGGATTAAGCATTGTGTGTTGATTTGTGGGCATGGGTAATACACGCTATAACAAAGTTTTCCCACTCATTAATGAACATCTTGGTATCAACTACTACTAAAAACCAACAATTACAAAATTCAGCAACGCTCAAATAAATACTCACTGCGGGTTGTGAACGTGAATAATTTTGGTAAATATTTTCGCCTGAGTTTATATTTTTGTAAAAATATAAAAAATGTGTGTTTGATAAATTCGTACCTTACTATATTAAAAACCCTGATATCCAAATGATATGTCAGTAGTGGGTAAAAGGGGAAAATATTACTGAATTCTAGATATTACGAAGGTTAAAAAAAGAGATAAAAATTTTTATAAAATGTGAAGCTAAAAGGAAATGAAAGTGGAATTGTCCAAAGAAAGCGAATTAATTTTATCATTAATAAAAGCACGTGAGAAATAAAAAAGGGAAATATGTTTTAAATAACAGAAAACAAAAACGCTATGAATTATGTTTAAATTACTTTTGAAAAGAGATTAAAATTCAAAGAAATAGTGGTACTGAAGTAAAACAGGTGTCGCTGAGAAGCTACATCTTTTACTTTAAAGATGGCTCAAAATAATTTTTGTGTGATGATATGTTCTGAAGTTTCTGCTGAAAAACGTTAAAAATTGCCCTTTTTACTTCCACTAGAAACTTTTTAACAGCGTAGTTAATTCTTCAAGGTGCGAAGAAACATGTGTGCCAACTTTCTTTCTAAACAGACATTGCATGTTTTCGATATAGAACCTCAAAATAATATTTGGATTTTGAGCGCTACTGATCTAACAGTAATTGTTTAATGGAAAAATAATGCCTGAAATATAGATATTATGAAGGTAAAAAAAGAGGCCATAAACCTGTAGTTAAAAAAATGCAAAGGTGATATGAAATTCCTTTTCTGTCCGTTGATACGTTTTAAAAAGTATGATTTTGAAGGTGGTGTGAGAAAATAGACAATGCAATAAAAACTGATAAACTTATTAATGAACTATCATCTTATTCGAGGGGATAAAGTAAAAATAAACTCAGTCATTAAGACATATAAGCACTAACAATTTAACACTGCTAAAATCTGAGACAAAATTAAGGCAAATTTTAGAAGAAGTTGCAACGATTTTAAAAGGCAGTGTTTAAAGGTAATTCACCCCGCGAGCATATTAAAAGTTGCGAAATTCTGCGTGCGAAAGTGTAAATGTCTAAGAAAAAGCAATTTAAAATTGGCAAAATCAGGCAAGTGGCAGATGTTATTGTTTAAACCTTCCTAAATCTAAGGAGCTAAAATCGCGCGATCACAAAACCAAATATCTACAGAAAGGAATTTAACCTGAACTTTGGTGAAAGCGCGCGATTTGTTAAACTGTGAAATATAAAAATCTAAGGAGCTAAAACCACGTGATCACAAAACCAATGATGACGCGGAAATATTCACAGAGATCAATTTAACTTTAAGAGCACGTGAGTTTAAACAGAGAAATATAAAACTATGTTACTGTTTAATCACGCGAATGCTTTTGCATTTTAAAAGATATTGGAATGAACAAAAGCATTCTTACAAATTGTGTTTAAATTAATTTTTAAAAATGATTATAAATGAGAAAAAAAGTCATACAGAAATGAAACATATGTCACTGAAAAGCCAATTTCTTTAATTTTAAGAGGGTGTAAAAATAGTTTCTGTGCGATGATATGTTCCAAAGTTATGACGGAAAAACGCTAAACCTTTTAACCTGCCTTTAACCCCTTTTAGGTGGAATTAGAAACTTTTTAATTGCGTAGTTAATCCTTTTAGGTGCTAAGGAACATTTGTGCAGAATTTCGTTCTAATCCGTCAATAGGTGTGGATTTATATAAGGTTCAAACATACACAAACAAACAGACACTGAATTTTATATATTAAGATTACTCTTATTTTATCATTTTTTCCCAAACTGAGAGTCCGATGAACAACGAAATTGAATTTACGAAAACGAAGAAAGAAGACAGGAAATGAATCAATATTTAGCAGATACAAAAGTTGGGTCTGCATAGAAGACAGCCCTCGAAAGATGAAAGTCCGCTCGTTGTGCAATAGTTAAGGCTGTAGCACACTTGCTTATATTTCGTTATCAAGGGACAGCAAGTATTCGATGGACGGTTTCTCCTTCAATGTGTCCTTGACCGAAGGGGGTTGGACGTCCCTTCTTTACGATCTGACAACCCCCAAAAAAGGGATGACAGTTGCAATGTGTAATTGCCTTTTAGGCGATGCAAATAGTTTTTTTTTTTTTGGCATTTATATTTTTCGCAAAGAAACAGACCCAAAGAATTGCACATTTCTGTATAAAAAGCTATAATTGATAGAAAAAATTTAAACGAAAACATACATATTTTAATAGATTTTACAATTAATATGAAGTTATAATAAAATTTGCTATTGCCATAATTTCATCATCTATGCTATCATTAATTCTCTCTGTAATTATCAAATGCAATTATTTGCCACAGATTTTATATTAACCAATAAGATGCATTCCTACACCTTAAACTCTTTTTTAGTAATTTACAATATGATTAGGTCATTGTTCCTTAACATGCGACTTGCAAGAAAATTAAATGCATGAACATGTATCAAGTACTCGCAAGTGTTGTAATCTTTCATCGTCACACTGTCAGAAATAACTATTAATTCTAAAATTAATTATCTTTAGGGTTTAAGAGGCCCTTAGAGGTAAATTCAGTCCTTTAAAAACAATAAATTTTTATGCAAGTGTAGTATACATTATGTATAGGGGAGACCAGGGTACAATGGACCACTTTTGTAAATTTTGAATGTTTATTTTCAAAGAACTGTTTTTTTTTTTTGTTTTTGTTTTTGGCTTGAAAAAAAATGCATACATATTCTCTACATATTAAGATTTATGTTACACTCTAAATTTATTAATTATCTATACTTTTTTTAATATTTATTTTTAAGTAACAAGTGACGAAGTGGACCATTGTAAGGTAAATAAAATAAATTGAAAAAAATGTGTAAATATAGTACATTTTTGAATAGCATAAAACATATAATGCATCATATTTGTTTATTCATGGCTTCAATGCATACTTATAATGCAAGATTAATGAATATTAAACTTCGCAAATTACACACCAAAAGATTTCTGTGTCACTGAAACTGTTTTTTTTTTGTTTTGTGAAAATGTAGCTTCTGGAAGACTCATCATAATATCTTGAACATTTACAAAAGATTGGTTATCTATGGAAATGATTTTATGGGACAGTACTAGCCTCTTTTTTAATAAATTTTATATCGTTTAAGACTTAATTTATGTATAATAACCAGAGATACAAACTAATAGGTGCATTAATTTGTTCCAAAAATCATACTATTTAATTTAATTTCTGCTTAATATAGCTATACTATAAGAACTAGAAATTTACTGAATGTTTATAAAATATGAACAAGAAAAATATCAAACAAATAATGTAAAACTTTGATACCAAATTGATTAAAAAGTAAGAAATTTGTTATTCAGTTATTTCATATGCAATGAAAAACTTGCTATAA
>BGPR01030982.1:0-18327 GCA_013235015.1 Araneus ventricosus
AAAGGGAAATATATAATTGCACTTCAATTTAGATAGTATGCACTTGGTACATTGAACTATAATTCGGATACTTTGCACTATAATTCGAATACTTTGCACTATAATTCGAATACTTTGCACTATAAATTTGATACTTTACACTTGGATCATGGAACTATAATTCGAATACTTTGCACTATAATTCGAATACTTTACACTATAATTCGAATTCTTTACACTATAAATTTTATACTTTACACTTGATTCATGGAACTATATTTCGAATACTTTACACTATAATTCGAATACTTTGAGCTATAATTCAAATACCTTGCACTATAAATTTGATACTTTGCCCTATAAATTTTTCACTTTGTGCACGGAACTATAAATTTTTCACTTTGTACATGGAACTATAAATTGAATACATTGCACTCAAACTCAATTTTTAAGACATAGTATCAACGATTTTAAATTGGGCGGATTGCTAACTCATAAAAGGAAATAAAAAAATATAGATATTATAAAAAAGTTTATTACAAAAAATGAAAAAAAGGTTTAAAAATGTATAAAACACGAGTAAAAGTTACTTTTAGCACAAAGTAAATAAACATATTATATAAACTAATACATTACTAAACAATACTAATTGTATTAAAAGAGCATTTTTGGCTCTAATGGGCCGACCTCTTACGTTTCTGCCCAAGAGGTAAACATTTAGCTCGTTTGGCACTTTCTCTTGCCCTATAAATATTAACATGCCTAAGCGCTATGTTTACAAATATAAACAGGACACGAATATGTGTAAACAGAACCATTACTGCCAGAGGCAGATACTATCACTTTCTATTCACAGTTTTTGTATTCAGTTTTATATTCATCTAAAAAGGTCCATATGAGATATGCCCTTTCATATGAATTTCTTCACTTCTGCATTTATATTCTGTTTCACCTGTAAAGATAGTAAATAAAACGCAGATTGGTTTCCGTTTCTTCTTAATAAAATTTCGAATTCTAATATTTCCCATTGATTTGGTTTTGTCCAAGTCTTTGTGGGGACATGCAAACCATTTTAGATGAAGTTTCATTTAAAATGGTTTGTAATTCGGGTTAACTGGATCACGTTCATTTGACAATTTTTTCACAATCGCATTTTCACACATTTCAAGGAACTGACTAACAGCGAGACGCTCACGAAATGTGTGTTCCTTTTTTTTATCAGCGCATTGGTTGCCTCTAATCCATCATTGGTGATAGGAAAATAATTCCGAGCTCCTATATATCAGTAACGATTTCTGGTAAGCTATTCGATTTAAAGTATTCTGTGAATGTTACAATATTCACATCATTCTTTTTCCTCCTATTTCTTTAAAAATAATACACTAAGTTAAAGGTATTATCATCAGAGTTTAAATGAAGACATTCAATATCATTTCTTGTTTCATCTTTGTCTTTAATGCCACGCAGTTTGCCATCAATCTTTTTTTTACTACATGGAAACAGCACGTCAATCGTCGCTAGGGAAGTCCAAAACAGCTCTGAAGCCATAAGTTATTACACTGATGGCATCAGCCAATAAAATTTTCGGATTCCACTCAGTTTCATTTATTTATAGCATAAGTCTTTCACAGGATCAAATGGTTCTTCCATTTGTGTGATGCGGAAGTCTGGAGAGGGGGTGCAAGCTCAGGTATCGTTCTCGTCATCTGACCGCGGTTGAAAACTAGTAGGTCCGTCTAAAAGTAGTCCTCGTATTGCTTCAAAACGGGACGTTAATATAATTTAATTAAACTAAACACAAACGGCGTATATTCTTCGACAGGAATATTCCATCTGGAATTACACCAATTAAATACATCTTTCATAGATATAATTAGTTGGCGGTTCAAATGTTTGTTGTCTAAGTTTTTCCAGAACATTTTAATTAAGAGAATTTAAAATTTTTCTGGTTCTTTCCAACCACGATTTTGGAATGCAGCTATTATTGCATTCAGTTTTCTCACACCATCTTCATATGGCTGGCGCACCATTTTTCTCGCCACCATGGACAGGCCTCTATTTCCATCCACGTGATTACTGTGCTTCATATAATGAAACAGCAGAACTTTCAGAATGGAACTATATTCCCGCAGGACATTAATTCTTTCTATATTCACCAGCTATACGGCGATAAGTGATTTTGCATCCAGCTGAGCTATTGTGTGATGTAATTTTCTTCCACGTTTTATTTACCGCAAATTATTTACATAGTTTATTACCAATTCTGCTGTTTCGTATTCCTTAGATTTAATCCAGAGTTGTTTTTTCTGTTCCTTGTAGTTTTTTTTCATTTATTTCCTCATCACTCTCGGAATGATACTTCGAGATAAATTCCAGTATAAATCTCTTATATTTTCTATGACTTCTAAAGCAAAAATACTCAAATGTTTTATTTTATTAAGATTTACAACACTTTTTTATAATTTAAATCAACTCACTCGCCAAGTCACAAAATATATCAGATGATCACATGAATAGGGTAAAAATAGTAAAGTTCAGTTTGATTATATTAACGTCCGTTTTGAAGCATCACGAGGGCTATTTTGGGACGGATCTCCTCATTTTAAACCGCGGTTAGATGACAAAGACGACATCCGAGCTGGCAATCCCCTCTCCAAACTTCCGCACCACACCAGCGGGAGAACGTTTGTCTCCCTAAGGTTGTCCACCCAAACTGTAAAATAGCTGGAATGGCTACAAGACACAGGGGCACAAGGCTGCGTTCTGTCTCCCTAAGTATGATTTAACGTGCAACAGGCCCAATACACGACGGATCTTCAGTGGAATCGGGATTAGAACCCGGAGTCCTCCGGCTCAGCGGCCGACACCTTATCACTAGGACACCTCGGTCTCAGTTCAGTTTGAAACGATACAAAAAAAGAGGTATAGAAGCAGTGATGTAGTCGCAAAATAAGCAATACCAGGGCGTTCTAACTTGGGTGATAAAATTCGCGCTGTTTTAAGGACATTTTCACAATTTTCTCCTGAAACCAGCGAGAGTGGTCTCCCCTAAACTTTCTCGTATACTTTTCAAACATTTGTCATTTCCCTTTCCCCTGCGTTGATAAAAAGTTCGAAGCAACTGTAACCCAGAATGCAATGACTATCAGAAGGTTTTTCATTGTTGATTATAGTGATAGTAAAATATTGAGGTGAAGAATCATATTCAAAAAGATACATATGTATTAAAAGTTCGCAATATTTTTTTAAAATCAAACTCGAGCAATGCAAGTTCCGCGTGCGGAGAAGAGAACATGAGAATAGCTTGCGCATGCGCAGAGATTGCTTCCAATACGCAAGTAAAACGAGACGCCCTAAATGTTTGCTTCCTTACAAAGTCTCGCCGCCAGAATTGGTTTTTGGCAAACTGCCAAGTTTTCGGAGTATCCCTTCTTTGCACAGGCATTTACGCATGCGCATGGAGTTAACAAGTATGCTATTATACAGACCAACAGACAGTCAGCCCGTTAACAGATTTGGCACAAAATTTTATACGGACCTACATTCATGACGATAAAACTGTGTACCAAATTTTATCCATCTGGCTTTTCAAGTTTTTGAGTTATAGCGTTCACATGACCTCGAACATACAGACAGACGGACTTCCCGTAGACGGATTTTGTCCAAAATTTGATAGAAACCTGGAAATTGTTTGTAAAGATCACATACCAAATTTCATCCCCGTAGCTCTAATAGTTTTCGAGTTATCGTGTTCACAGACAGACAGACACACACACACACACACAGATAGACATAATTCCAAAATTGTGTTTTCCGGACTCAGGGAGGTCTAAAACGTGGAGATTCGTCAAAATCTCGAGTTCGAATTTTTTGACGATTACAATACTTTCTCTTTGTATACTTCGTATACGAGAAAGTAAAAAAATCAATTTATTATCATCAAAAAGGAGAAAAAAATCTTAAAACATGGTTCAAAGAATCTAAAGAAAATTTTCCTAAGAAAATCATGATTATTTCTGATTTTTCATATAATGGCAAAATAAAAGTAAAGAGAGTTGATAAAAATGTTAAGATTATCTCCACATATTATCAGGAGCATATTTTATCTACAATCTTCAAATATGAAATAACATCTCTTTACCCACAATGCCATCAATCAGTAGAACTGCACCAAATCAAATCAAGCAGTCGCACAAGACTATAACCTTCACTGATATTCCTGTTAAATAGTTGTGTACCACCCAAGAATTTTTGAGATTTTGGACTTTTAAAAACCGCATTATCCAAACGTCGACCTACAAACTTTTCTGGACTTTGGAAAGCTTTTGAAGAGAAATGGGACAAAATACCTCCTCCTATACCACAAAAATCATTATTGTGATGGAAGTTACGATGTAGAAAGATAGTTAAGAATAAGGGCTATCAAGCTGAACATTTCAAACACAAAAAAAATCTGAAATTGTTCTTAAAATACCATAAAATCGTTTTTAAAATGTGAAAACACCCTCTGTATATCGAGTTCCATTACACACAATATCGGCAACTTGTGTTCAAACTAAATATCTTTCCGATATAACAGTTACTTTTAAAAACATAGAATCATGTATAAGATTATTTCGCTAGTCGCAGTGATATTTCGCGCAAATTTCGTCACAGTATCAATTTGAGTTTTTATAGTAGTAACAGCATTACATATTGTACCAAGAAAGAAAATATAGGCAAACGTGTTATTAACTAATAATGAGGGAATATATAAAATAAATAAATAATTCTAAAAATAATTTTTATAATTGATATTACTGTACAATATTACAAGAGTTCATGAATATTCTTAAAATATATCATTTACTGTCAATGTAGGTAATCGGTTATTATATATAATCCGGTTATATATAATATATTATATATAACCGGATTCTTTATGCGGTGATTATATATAATAAATAATCAATTTACCACATTGATCGTAACATATTCATTAATAAAGAATAGACGATACTAACTTCATGGGCATTTATTACATGCATATTGCTATTTTCAAAGTAAAAGGTAGTTTAATTTTGTGTATTTATTTAATGTAAATTGCTGTTTTCAAAATGAGAGATGGTTTCCAATTGAGCTTCATTTTACAAGGGATTTTTGAGGAACCTATCGTGTGAATAGTGTATGTCATCGATGTTTTTATTGGCCATATTTAACTCAAGTAAAACAAAATATTATATTCCATTCTCTTCGAAAAGTACAGGATGTCAGAGAATTGTTGGACACATTTCAAAAATTAATTCAAAAAAACTAATAATGCTTCAACTACCGTTTATTTTTAAATGAGAGCGCATTAAAAAAATTTTTTTTTGCAGATAGATAACATGCCGTTTCGGTGGTCTAGAGGGTCGTAGATTACTCCAAAAGTTGACAGAAATCTAAAAATTATGTGTCAAGACCACATATACCAAAATTCATCCCTGTAGCTCTAATAGTTTTCGAGTTATCGTGTTCACAGACAGACATAATTCCAAAATTGTGTTTTTCGGGCTCAGGGAGGTCTAAAACGTGGAGATTCGTCAAAATCTCGAGTTTGAATTTTTTGACGATTACAATACTTTCTCTTTGTATACGAGAAAGTAAAAAAGCGGTGCCAGAACGGCGTTCCAGCTCCACTACATCCCTGTAGAGAAGAAACGATGCACGCTGCACACGCACAAGTCGCGGCAATGTACGGCGCACAGCCATGTTATAAATTAACCAGTGTTGCTAATTTGGAGGATAAAATTACCGGTTTTAGCTTATTCGAGGACTTTATCCCTTCTGAGGTAGTAAATCCCCATAAACAAGGATGATTCCCCCTATTGGCAACACTCCAACTAATTCAATATTGCACGACTGCAAAAACGGAGTTTGTTTATCTTATTCAAAGTGGAAACATCCGTTTTATAGTGGAAAGTAATTAATGCAAGTGATAATATTTTTTCTTCAGTGCATCATATTTGTTCAAAGTTCAAATATTTTTTTTCATGCTGAATAAATTTAATTCTAGTGGAATAATTTTTTTTCGCGTGCAGTATATTTGTTACAAGTGCAAAGTATTTTTATCAAAGTGAATTTGATCCAAATTAAAGTGCAAATAATTCCCACCCTTGTTAAAATATGTTTAACATTATAATTTCTTAAGAATTTTTTAAATCTAGGAGAAGTAAATGCGCCGTTTCTATCAGTTAATAATTTTACAGGGACTTGAATTTGGAAAATTTGTTTAAGAATATTAATGTAAGTTTCAGAATTTTCATTTTTTGAAGGAAAAGCCCAAACATGCCTTGTTGCATGGTCAATCACAATATGAAGAAATTTTTTGTTGAATTGTAATGATTAAAACCTCCAACAGTGTCTGCAGAAATACACTCAAAAAGTGTAGTAGTAGGAGGTATTTGTTGAAGCAGGCTAAATCTTTTTTGTTTTCGTTTTTTGTTAAGTTGACAAACAGAGCAATGTTTAACAAATTCAGTTATATCAGAGGTAATATTAGGCCAATAAATACTGAGGGTAATTAAATTTAAAATTTTCAGGGCACCAAAATGACCAAATTGTTCATGAGCTGGATTTAACAATTTAAGTATGAATGAAAATGGAACAACTATTTTATACAAAATTTTCTTTTTAATTACTATTACATCTTTAACTCCATGGTTCTTAGGTCCACAGAGATTATCAGTTTTTTTTGTTGATTTTTTATTTCATTTATGTCTAACAAATGTACTGAATGTTGAAGATGGTGAGAAACTGTATGCCTAGATAACATACCGGGTGTTCCAAAAATGACTGATGGATTTTGAAAATCAATAAAAGGAAAACGAAACGCGATTGAAATGTATTGCTTACGGCCTCACGCTTGGGAAACCAGTGAAATTTATCCCACTAATTTGCATATTTAGTTACCATTTCCGGCAACAGGTGGGGCAGCAGATATTTAAGAACTGCAGAGAAATTGAATCCGTGACATCTTCATTCGGTATTTTGCCACGCAATGTTTGTGAGTGCTTGTGAAAGAGTATAACTATTGAAAATGGTTTTACCCTTGGAACAGCGGATATTTCTTGTTCTGGATTAGTACCGCCTGGAACACAGTTGTGTTCAAACGAGGCGCAGTTTCCAAAGGAAATTTGATGTGAGAAGAGGCCCGTCAGACAATGCGAGAAAGGCGCCATCTTTCATCCTTAACAAAAAGGTCATGCACGCGTAGAAACGGTGCAGACGGCAGACCGTAAACGACATGTCAAACTAACTAATTTAGCGCTGCGACGCTATGTAATTTAAGTACGCAACTACCTTTTCTGTCACCGTCATGATTATCCTAATGTAATCTATTTCCTCTCTATTCTCTCTTAACCAACGAAAACCCCTCTGAGTAACTTAATGAACTAACTTAATTGAATAATCATAATGCCATCTATCACCACACATGACCTAGGTTCTTCTTAAAAATAGCATCATGTATCTTTAATCTTTCTTATGCGCATTATCTTTGTGCATAATTTCCCCCCTGTTAACTCTTCCCTTCATTGTCCCAGATAGCACGTAAGTTTGCAGCAAGTTTGATTTTGACTTGATATTAGCTTGTCATAGCAAATTTGACGCGTCAAATTTGAAGCGAACTTGTAGCAAATACGCCGTGACAACTAGCACCACCTTCCTTGCATTGCAAGTCTGCTGCAAGTTCACCGTGACAAATAGCGCCACCTTCTTTGCAATGCAAATTTGCAAAACAAGCTTGATGCAAAGATAGTACAAAGAGATAATTATCTTTGTCTCTGTTTAAAAAAAAACATCCGATTTTTAATAGCATCTCCTAGACAGTCCTTCTTTTTATTAATTCAATAAATCAATGATAATTTGCAAAAAAACTAACTTTTTTTATAAAAAAAAATTTTGAAACATTTTCCATCTTTTTACTAAAAGTTTTTACTTTAAAGAAAACTATATCGCCTTTTTCTTAATGTTGAAATTTTAACATTTAGAAACAAAATTAAACCGAAAAAACAGTCAATGTCTGTTGAAAAATAATAACTTATACATTTTGTCCCATTTTATAGTAATTACTTTTGAATTCTAATTTCATAATTTATTCTACTAGCAAAACGTAGTTATTAGCGAAAATCGCTCTCTCATTGACTTCAAATCATATTCTCAACTCAAAAAATTAATGAAATCAAGAAAATAGTTTAAAATAAATCGTATACGAATCGATTCGAATCGAACGATGTATTAGCGAAATCTATTTTCTCCTCTCGTAGCCGAGTGGTATAGACGTCAGGCTACCAACCGGTAGGTCGCGAGTTCTATCCCGGGTTGTGTTCGAACTCTGTTTTTGCTATAATTTGCAATGAGTTTGCAGTGCAAGTCTGCTGCAAATTTGCTGCAAGTTCGTCCCATGGTGACTTCGTAGCTTGCGTTAACTTGCTGCAAACTTGTTTCACACTTGCACTCTTGTCGTGACAAATTTGCTGTAAGCTTGCAGATTTGCAGCGCAAGTCTGCTGCAAACTAAAATTGCTGTCTAGGGGTTTAAATAAATCTCAATTTGATTTAACTTAGTCTCCTCATTATTTCCTGTTTTTACACCAGTAAAATGAACCCGTCAAAAAACCCCTAGACACCTTGATCCATTAACCCAATTCATAGGTAAATAATGAAACGTTTGTCTGGCTTGGACAAGCCCCCACATAAATATTTATTCAGATGGATATTTAAAATACCTGCATATCTTTGTAAGGAGCTATATAATTATATCAATCTTCATAATCACATATAAAATATGTTTTGAATAAGTTCTCGTCAACGTAAACAAGGAACTGTTATGCATAAAAAATTTTAATGTTATTTTGTACATATTTTTTAAAAGTGTCTTAGCCTTTAATGCTGTGAACCTATGTTTTTTTTAAATGACTGTATTTCCATGTATACTCAATTTACAACTAAACAGATATTTGAATTTTTTTTATAAGCAAATATATGAAATTCTTAATTGTATGCCTAGGATTTTTAAAGCATGTAAGAAATATCAGCAGAAGAATATTTAAAATGCCAGTTCACTTTTATAAGTAGCTGCATAGCATAAAGATAGGGGACATATTATCACGGGTAATTTGAATATTGTTAAATTTAAATCTCTTAGAGATATTATGAAAAAGGGAACTAAATTTAAGTTAAGAAATAGAGTTAGTCTAATGAGAGTGGTAGATTCCATTAATCGAGACTTGGATGTTTTCATTGCAAATATTGGCAGAAAATTGGCTTATTATTATTGAATCATTGGCTTATTGAAGGATTTGGAAAATGGAAACAGCGCATTTTAATGGAGACCAAAAATAGGATCTACAAAATAAAAGTAAAATTAAAAATAAAGGTATTTTCTTCAACAAGCATCTTAAAAAAGAAATTGATAATTTGAAAAGTAAATTTATTGTTACCAGAGTTGATAAAGCGGGTAATAATTTTTGCATAATGTGTAAATTCCACTTTAAGCAAATTATTCTTAATGAACATAATTCAAATAAAACATATCAACTAATTAAATTTGGCAAAAAAGAACTGGGTAAGAGAATGATAGCCCTTGCTAAAAAAAACTAAAATTAAAACCAGTAATTTAAATTATCCCTACCTTTTCCCTACTATTAAATTTCATAAAAATCCATTGAAATTCAGATTTGTGACTTGTAGCACTGGCAGTTATAATTATCATTTTGGCAAATTTTTCTTTAAAATTCTTAAACTTATTTTTAATAAAATCGAAAAAGAAGAGAACTTCATTATTGATAGTAGCGTTGAAATTTTGAATTTTCTTAAAGAAAATAGAATATATAACATTAATACATTTGATTTTGAAAATCTATTTTCTAGCCTCCCACTTAAAAAATTAATTGAATCCTGCACAAATGTATATCATTTATACCTTAATACTGATATAATAGATAAAAATAAATGGTTAGAAATTTGCAGTGTTAGTATTTGTAAAAATTATCTCTTTAATGGAATAAACTATTATAAGCAGTCTTTAGGAATTCCTATGGGTTGCTGTTTTTCTAGTGCATTAGCTAATATATTTCTTCACTCATTCGAGAGAGAACTAATTAAGAATGATCTTATTTACGGTTATCGTTTCATTGATTTACCTTATAGTGTTTAATTTTAATAATTTTAACTCCATATATAATTGCTATCCAGAAGAGCTTAAATTAAACAAAACTAATAATGAAATTAACAAGTGCAATTTTTTAGATCTAGTAATTAAAATTTTGGATTCAGGTGTCTCTTTTGGCATTTATGATAAAAGAAAAGAATTTAATTTCAAGGCTATTACACTTTGTGACTTTCAAACCAATCTTCACTTTAAAATAATAAAAAAATCCATTTATTCTCGAATTAATAGAATAAAAAATATTTGTAATAACCATTCAACTTTTGTTAAAGCCTTAGATAATCTGAATAATAATTTAAAAAATAAAGGCTACCCAAATAATTTTATTGAAGTCAATAACTTACTTAAAAAGGATTCAAAAGCTTTTTAATTTCTGTTAATTTGGTTCGAATTTTTCTCCATAGATGGAGCCAGTTATGCTAGCCTCTAGTTCTAATTTCCTTTGTTCTCGTATGTCTCGAAAAGCGTCATTCTTACATACTTCGGCATCGGCAGAGGGTAACGCTGTTTACTTTTCTATTCTCTCTATTCGATTTGTTATGGAAAACTTTATTAAGTTTTTCTTTTTCTAAAAAGGTTCTTTTCTTTATTGCAGTTATTGGATAAATTCAGGCACAGAGGGAGTAATTTTTGACTTTGTAGTCATCCCCTTGAAAGAAAATTTATCCTTATTAGAACTCCCATGGCAGGTGGCCTTTGAAAACGTTTGTCATTCGAGTTCTCTTCCATTTCTTCCATTCTATTGATTTTCTTTTAATGTATTTTAATTTTTATTAAAGCATGATTTTTGTTGTATGATTATATAGTAATTCGTTGGTTAATTATGGAAAATATTATTGATGCCATTACTGGATGCTGCTGAGTTGGCGCCGCGCAAAAGGTTTATTGTTAACGCTATTGTTTTCTTCTTCTATTTCTTCTGTATTTTCCTTTTTTGTATTAAAATATCTGTCTTTTGTATTTTATTGGAAGATGCAGCATTTTTGCGCCATTCTGTCTAATACAAAGTGTAATTTTGTAACTTTTAATTTTTGTTATCTCTTGTTAAATTATTTTACATGTTCTTGCATAGCATGAAGCTTCATATATATATATATATATATATAATATTTTATCATGTGCAGTGTAGTGTAGACATCTTAGTAAACAGGCAGTCGTTGAAGTCCAAATCAGTTTATTTAATTTACTTCATAAAATTCAGCTGGTTTTAAAAATTTCTGAGGAATATCAAGCCATGATTTAAAATATAGACGTAAAGCGCAGCCACCGGCGACAAAGAAACAAGCCACGCCGAAACGGGCGTCTGGTATAAAGGTTACATGATTTAAAAAAGAGGAAGTTGCACCATCGCAGCGAGATTAAGTAGTATTGTAAAAGAGGAGAATTTCCGATCGTTAGAGCGGTTGAAACTGGATTTCAGCCAGTCAAAGTGACAGTTAATTCTGTGTTAGAGCGGTTGAAACTGGATTTCAGCCAGTCAAAGTGACAGTTAATTCTGTGTTAGAGCGGTTGAAACTGGATTTCAGCCAGTCAAAGTGACAGTTAACTCTGTGTTAGAGCTTAAGTAAAAATAATTTTTCAAATTAAATTTTGAGTAGCGTTGTTTAAAATTAGGAAAGTGTTAAATTATTACATATATATGAAATATGTTTTGAATACTTGCTCAGAAATGTAAAGAACCTGTAAGAATCCATCACCTGCGGAAAAACTACGTCTGTCTTACCTTTAACGCCGAGAAGTAGCCCATCTGTCTGAAGAATCGACCTTCAGCCATTTGTCTACGGTAAAGAAGGGCGGTGTCCCTCGCCCACGCAACTTGGGAGCACGGAGCGCCGACAGCTGAGTTCCGTTCGTCCGCCTGCCGCTGGAAAAATGCTGAAGACGTCTCCCTGAAGTTAAATTCCATTCCCGGTGCGTCTGTGCTAGAAGTCTACAACCTTTCCAAGAAGATCGCGCAATTCCAGTGGAGTTCCTTCGAAGTACTGTGCCAACCGTGAATCAAGAAAATATACATCCAGAATGTCATCGGCAGCACAAAATGCCTGTCCATCGCCTCGAGAAAAAATGGAAAGCACCACAATTCTTGTTCGGAGCGTCGACCTCCGACAGAATCAATAATCAATAAATAAAATTTTTTCTTTTAATAAATAAAATAATTTTCAGATCGTCAAGCAAGCATCAGTAGCGTCCAAAGGTCGGAAAGGTACAGTCGCGGGGGAAATCAGCGAGAGTGTTCTCCCCTAAACTTTCTCGTATACTTCCCCAAAAAGGTGCCGTTTCTCCTTCCCCCGCGTGGCTGAAAAAATTCGAACCTACTGTTATCCAGAATCCAATGACTATCAGAAGGTTTTTCATTATAATGATTGAAAGATATCTAGGTAAAGAATCCAGGTAAAGAATCCTAGGTAAAGAATCTAGAAAGATTCGTAATGATTAAAACGCATCTATCGCACACTGCTAGGTTTCACTCTTGCCGTCTCAAGGACAAACTGGCGTAATTCGCTTCTTTCGCGTGCGCAGAAGATTGCTTCCAGTACGCATGCGCGTGGAGATAACGGATTGGTTTCAATAGTAAATTATACATACCGACAGACAGTCAATCCTTTGACGGATTTGGCCCAAAATTTGATACGGACCTACATTCATGACGATAACACTGTGTACCAAATTTTATCCATCTAGCTATTCAAGTTTTTGAGTTATAGTGTTCACACGACTTTGGACATACAGACAGACAGACTTCCCATTGACAGATTTTGTCCAAAGTTTGATAGAAACCTACAAATTATGTTTAAAGACCACATGCCAAATTTCATCGCGGTAGCTCTAATAGTTTTCGAGTTATCGTGTTCACAGACAGACATCATTCCAAAATTGTGTTTTTCGGGATCAGGGATGTCTAAAATGTGGAGATTCGTCAAAATCTCGAGTTCGAATTTTTGACGATTCAGTACTTTCTCTTTGTATACTTCGTATACGAGAAAGTAAAAAAGATCCACCTAGCATTATTCCGCCGCTAATCATTTTATATATAAACCAATGGTACTTTTCAGGAAATAACGTTTACTAATAGATTCCATGTTTAACCAGCGGGAGTGGTCTCCCCTAAACTTTCTCGTATACTCCTAACACATGTAGGGATAAAAAATAAGCTAAAACTCCTAGCGCAGTGGAGATAAAAAAAATAAGCGAAATTAAGTCAGTTCCCCGCAAACTCGCTCGGATAAAAATTTCGAATCTGCTTATTCCCAGAACGCAACAAGTTTTGTACAGCACACGTTGAAACGACAAAACGGAAATAAAATAATCCGCACAGGATCAGAATTCGCCAAAAGAGAGAAAAAAGAGCCAAATGGGAAGAAACGAAGCGCTTTCGAAGCTGCAATTTCGTAGACCGCCAAGGTCAAAAGCCAACTATACTAACTTGAGTAAAATAAACGAAACCCTTGCCAACAGAGTCGCAATGTGCAATTTGAACCAATATGCAATTTGAACACCTTTTTTTTCCAACGGATTGAAACGAAATTTGAGCACAGATCTTTAATTAATATTAGCAAACGTCATAACAATTTTTATTTATCTAAGCCAAAAGGTTTAGGAGATATAATTTTTACAAGTATGCGACTATACAGACCCGACAGACAGTCAACCCTTTGACGGATTTGGCCCGAAATTTGATACGGACCTACATTCACGATGATAAAACTGTGTACCAAATTTTATTCATCTAGCTATTCAAGTTTTTGAGTTATAGTATTCACATGACCGCGGACAGACAGACAGATAGACTTCTCGTTGACGGATTTTGTCCAAAATTTGATAGAAACCTACAAATTATGTGTCAAGTTCACATACCAAATTTCATCCTCGTAGCTCTAATAGTTTTCGAGTTATTGTGTTCACACACAGACAGACACACAGACATAATTCCAAAATTGTGTTTTTCGGACTCAGGGAGGTCTAAAACGTGGAGATTCGACAAAATCTCGAGTTTGAATTTTTTGACGATTACAATACTTTCTCTTTGTATACTTCGTATACGAGAAAGTAAAAAGTTCAAAAGGACTCGTCTACATATTTATAATTGCACTAACTTCAAAATTTCAGAGGGAAACTCATATTTTTCTTAAAATATTTCAAATCTACATGAAAATTTATGCTGGAATATGAAGTTTCATCACCCCAGCATTTTTGGTTTTGGAATTGTAAACAAATGAAATGTTTAGTTTCTAATGTTCAAGTAAAATTTTGAATTTTTATTGATATCTTGAGAAATAATATAACTATTGATCTAGAATTTTTTTATGTAGTGGTATGAATTATTCTGCACATTTTACATTTTTACTTTTTATTTTAAAACAATTTTGAGTGCATGAAATATTTTATCAAAGTTGATGTTATAAATTTTAACAGTAATCGAAGCAGTTGGCCATTTGATAAGCCTATGCAAAATTGCAGCATATTCATACGAGAAGTTTTGAAGTTGCATTCAATTTCAATTTTCGCTGTAAAACGATGTACTTGAGGAGGCATCTTATATTTCGGAAACATTTTCATTTTTAAATATAATCATTGCACTACTTTATTTTTCAAGCTTAAATGTATAAAAGTTTTAACTATTTATATATATTATTAAAACTTTATAAATTAAAGTGGTGTACTATTAATCGATTTATTTTATATACGCATCAAGTTTTACCGATTGTAAAATGTAGACCATTACTTTCAAAATAACATTTAAAGTGCGAAATAATTTAGAATGCCACTACCGACTTTTAAAGGCAAGAAGATAACTATTAAGTGAATATGAAGACGACCCCCTTTATGTAGAGAACACAAAATGTCAAATATCTTCCAATCTATTAATGATATATTAACCAAAATTAATCTTGGGGTATTTTGTCATGAGAAATTTATTTATGGCATCAAAAAAGGGTGTTGCCACTGAGAATTTTGAAGTTAGTGCCTTTGTAAATATGCTTATGACCCCTTAAGAGAACGAATCTTTTAGTATACGTTATTTCCTGTAAAACGGTATTTTTAGTTTTAAGAAGCAATGATTAGCGACGGAATAATGCTGGGTGGATCCTTTTTTTCCCGCGACTGTACTTTGTCTTCTTTTCCTTTGGAAAATTTGAAATAGAAAGTGTTTATTAAAGTACTTTTGATGGTGATAAGAAAAATCTAAAGTGTTTGAAATATGTTCTTGATAGTAAAATCATTTGTTACTCTGCAATAATTTTTGCATGGCCAATAAGAAATTGAAATATTCTGTATTCTGTGTGTTTTAAATAAGAGAGCATATTTTAAAAATATTTTAATTTAAAAGGTGCTTCATAGCATAATTGTTTTAATTGAATAACAATTCAATCTCTTCTTAAAAGTGTCTGCTCTCAAAAGCCATGATATCGAACAAAAATTACAACATGGAATTGATACATATTTTGAAACATTTGATTGTATTCTTGGAATTTATTATATATTTTTAACAACAGTGCAAATTGAGGCTGATTGCATTTTATACATATATCTTTTCGTCAATAACTTTTTGAGTTACATTTTATCAAGTGCTTCGTTTATATTTGTCCTTGTGTCCCGACAGCGAGACGCAAAATTATCGTAACATCTAAATTAATATTCATCATTCCGCTGACTCTGACTTTCTCATCATCATTTATCAGAGTTTAAAAATAACAAACTTTTCTTTCCCATGAATCGAGTTTATGAAAGTCACGTTTGTATATGCCAATTTAGAATAGTTCGGAATTAATTGGTTGAGTACTGAATTTTTATCCTACAATTATTTTGAGAAAGTTTTATCCCTGAAATTTGTTATGAATATCTATTTTTATATCTTTCATGTTTTAGAATATGCAAATCGTTAAATAGTGTGTTTTTCTCATTGAGTTAAACTTTTTCTCAAGTGGAAAAAATATGTACCATTAAGTTATTTGGGTCATGCATTGATAAAAGTCCTTTATCCGAAGACTTAATGAATGCGCTTCTAGGTACAAATATGGGTACTTTAAAATATATTTTAATAATTTGAAAAGAATTTACATATCTTTTTAAGTTTTTCATTTTCAAATACATGAAAATAAATTATTGAGGCTTGCAAATATATACATACTTTTTCGTGGTACATATTGGTAATATACTATTTTAATTTGAAATCACACATATTTTTCGTGCATTACATATTTTACGTTCTATTTAGTCATAATCTTTTGAATAAAATAAAAATTGAAACTATTTGAGAAAACAAAACTATTTTATCGGTACATAATTTTGAATTTACATATATATACATACTTTTCAGCAAACAAGGTAAGTAAACTTCCCCATATATTGTCATTTGGTATCATTTAATTATATTTGAACAATTATAATAAAAAGTTCTCGAATAATTACCGTACTAATAATCAATCTATCGAATTAATTAATTCTAATTAATTGTTAACATGTTAATTTCAACATGGCATATCTTGGCAAAGGCCGTAGAGAATATATGTTTATCCTTGCGAAAGAGTTAGATCTAGAACCTGACTCGTCGATGGCAATTAAAAAACTTAGGGATTTAATTACGAATGACACCAACTATGATGAGGAATTTGCAAAGAATCTCTATACAAGCATTTTAGAGGAAAGAAAAGCAAAACAAGAAGAAATCGAAGAGAATAGACGTCAAGAATCTCTGGCTGAATTAAAGCGTAAAGATGAACTTGAACGTTTGTGTATCGAATCCAGAACGCAATTAGGCGCAACTGCCACTAAAACCCATCATACTAGATGACCAAACGAGAAAGGTTCAAATTTCTTCATAGGCTCGAAATTAAAGAAGATATTAGCCTATATTTAATACTGTTTCATTAGGTTAGGTTAGATTAACGTCCCGTTATGAAGCAACACGAGGGCTATTTAGGGACGGACCTCGTAATTTTGAACCGCTGTCAGATGACGAGGACAGCGCCTGAGCTGGCACCCCCTCTCCAAACTTCCGAGTCACACCAACGGGAGGGCGTTTGGCCACTACGTATGATTCAGCGTACAACAGGCCCCATACACGGCGGATCTTTAGTGGAATCGAATTTCGAGCCTACGACCCTCCGGTCCCGAGGTCGGGACCTTACCACTAGACCACCGAGGCCCAATGCTGTTTGAAAGACAAGTTCAACGTTTAACTATTCCTAAAGGACATTGGGTATCATACCTGTTAGGCTTGTTGCCTCCAGAAGTTTCTCAATCGTCGCACGTGAACCAGATGAAAATGCAAATGACTACACTCATGTAAAAGATTTATTGTTAAAAAGAGATTTAAACTTAAGTCAGAAAAATTCAGACAACTGTTTTGTACGCATCAAAAAGCTTATAATCGAACTTGGACCGATTACTATTATGAACTCTCAGCATATTTTGAAGGATGGACATTAGGATTAAAAGTCGAAACTTACGAGGATTTGCAAAAATTGATAATTACTTACCAGATGAAACAGAGTGCGCCAACCGATTTCAAGGAACATTTTCTGGATTAATGGACGACTATAAACTCGCCAGTTCAGTTGGCTGAAAAATGTGAAGATATCAAGAAAATGTTGAAACAAAAATCAAACGGAACACACTCGGAGGGAAAATAAGATTACAAAGGAACAGAAAAGTTTAAAAAATTTGTGTAGCCGAAAAAATTTGAATATAATAAGAGATTCCCAACAGCAACAAACGAAGTCATGAAAATCAGTCTGAGAATTATGAAAGTCATCAGAAAGGTCATGAACATTCATACAGAGGGTATCAAAACAGGAATTCAAGTTATAATGCTCCGAAACACGCTCAAACTAATTACTCCAAGTTCCGAAGATTCAAAGATCCTGTGCAAGAATCAATTGTTGTCAAGCCGAAGAAGACAGCGAACTCTGCAAAAGAAATAAGTCAACGGAAACCTGTGCTATCATCGAACAAGAAAGTCTGCGTACCAAAGAAAGAATTTTTGGGAATAAGAAAGTCAAAGCACTCAGCGATACTGGAAGTATTGTCAATTTACTACGAGAGAATACAAGTAGAAGAATAATCGATCCAACGAAGGTGTCAAAGAATAAAATACTACTCACAGAAGTTGGTGAAGCACAAGCCACAATAATTGGATCTTTTGAGCAAGAATTTTAC
>BGPR01030983.1:8181-18327 GCA_013235015.1 Araneus ventricosus
CAACTTTGTGTGAATGCTTTAAAGCAAATTTCACAAATATGAGGTTTTTCTTTTGAATGAATGAGTAAATGCAATTTTAAATGACCCCTATGCCTGAATGCTTTACCACACGTTTCACAAATGTAAGGTGTTTCATTTGTATGAGTAAATAAGTGAGATTTTAAAGATTGTTTTAAACCAAAAGCTTGACTGCAGATTTCGCAAACATGAGGTTTTTCTTTTGTATGAGTAAGCATATGGGATTTTAAACTACAACTTTGTGCGAACGCTTTAAAGCAGATATCACAAACATGAGGTTTTGCTTTTGTATGAGTGAGCAAATGGGATTTTAAATAACAACTTTGTGTGAATGCTTTCAAGCAAATTTCACAAACATGAGGTTTTTCTTTTGAATGAATGAGTAAATGACATTTTAAATTACCCCTATGCTTGAACGCTTTACCACACATTTCACAAATGTAAGGTATTTCATTTGTATGAGTAAGTAAGTGAGATTTTAAATAATGTTTTAAACCAAAGGCTTTACTGCAGATTTTGCAAACATGAGTTTTTTCTTTTGTATGAGTCAGCATATGGGATTTTAAATGACCATTTTGCGTAAAAGCTTTACTGCAGACTTCGCAAACATGAGGTTTTTCTTTTGTATGAGTGAGCAAATGGGTTTTTAAATTGCTATTTTGCGTGAATGCTTTACTGCACATTTCACAAACATAAAGTTTTTCTTTTGTATGAGTGACCAAATGGGATTTTAAATTTCTTTTATCCATAAAAGCTTTAGCGCAGATTTCACAAGCATAAGGTTTTTCTTTTGTATGAGTAAGTAAATGGAATTTCAAATTACCACTTCGTTTGAATCCTTTACTGCAAATTTCACAAGCATAAGGTTTTTCTTTCGTATGAGTAAGTAAATGGAATTTTAAATTACCACTTCGTTTGAATCCTCTACTGCAAATTTCACATACACAAGATTTTTCATCTGTATGAATGAGACAATGGGATTTTAAACTAGCACTATTAGTGAATGCTTTGCTGCAGATTTCACAAACATAAGGTTTCTCTTCTGTATGAATGGGAAGATGGGATTTTAAGGCACTTCTGCAAGAGAATGTCTTTCTGCAGACCTTGCAAATGAAAGGCTTCTCAGTATTACATAAATGACTGTTTAGATTCGTCCCGTCACTAAGTGTTTTGCCATATGTCTCCCATTCAAAAACTTTTACATTTGAGTCAAACTCCTCAGATATTTAACAATCTGTTGACCTTTCATTAGTGGCAGATACTAAATCATCCATTAAGTGCCCCGATTCAGTTCTTTTCTCGCTACAAACTTTACCAGGAAAACTCCTGTCTGAAATGTGCATTTGGGCCATTATTTTGTCCAATAAAAAAGCAACGAAACTTTGGAAAATAAAGGAAGTTTTTTTTATCCAAATAAATAAAATGCTTAATTCAGTGAAGTCTCGTCTTAATAAGCTACTTTATACAAGCTGTGAACATTTTTCTGTAACTTGAATGAGTCTCATGACAAACACAGTGAATGAACACAGATGGGCGAAGTATATTGTTAAAAGACAAATCTCGTGTGCGGTATTCAGTGTGTTTGAAAGGCAGAATAAAATGATTGAGAATTTTCAGTCTTACATGATTCTGCAAGAGTCCACTGTAGTGCTTTCCAGTAAATATTTATAGAATGTTGAGTGCCTCCTCCTCAATCAAAGATTTCTGTGCCATTAAATTTGCTGGATTTCGGGTACTTATCGGGCCATTGTCTATAGGTCACAATTTTCGGAAGAGAGGAAACAAGTATAATGATGAGCTATAAAGAAAATTTACATTAGTTCTTTATCTAGAAGACAAGTCACAACACAATAAAATTATAACGAAGATAAATTCATTTAACATTAGCAGCAATATATGATGAGCCAAGATTCTATGATAGTCTTTTAGGAAATAGTTTTAAGCAACAATGTGACCTTCTATGGACTTATATATAACTTCCTGTAACACTGACTTCAGTGAGTATATAGGTAGACTGTTGCCACTACGTTTTTAAAATTTATTTCTCAGAAGAAGGCAGAAAACCAGCATAAAAATAAACTAAGGTTGAAAAAGTCATATTGGTTATATAGGATACTTGGCAAGGTAGGCACATTGACATATTTAAAATTAACTGCTTTGTATTTCAGATTAAGAATAAATAGGTTCAAAATACATATGTATCTTCTTTGTAATGACAACTTTATAAATTTAAAAAAAAAAATGATTTATTAAGGGTGTAATATACCCTAGGTAGCGTTGTAATTATTGAGTATGCTCAGAGATAATAATTTTGAGTAAATATTTATTTACATTTATATATGGATTTACTATAAACAATTTCCCAGTATGCGTTCATTATATTTAGCGATTACGTACAAAACAGATTATCACATGGCTGAACTTTCCACTGCTGAACACACACATTCTTCTTTATTATTTGTAAAGATTTGTACTTGTAAATTTTTATGGATAATATTGTGCTTATTTATGTATACTAAAATCTCAACTGCTTGAGTAGGTTTTAGAACCACCACATGGTACTGTCTCTATACTTATTATAAGAGAAGAGTTATAAAAAAGTGACTCTCACAGGAAGAATTTTCTAAATATCTTATAAAATTAAGCACTGAAGAAAAAGTGTTTATCTTAATGTTTATTGCATAGTTTTCATGAAACATGTACAGTCCTAACACGAAAAGGAATTGAATCACTAACTGAAATTCACTGTATCGACGCCTCCAGTTAATCATATACATAAAATGAAAAGTAAATAAATAAAAACTGACAATATTCTTCAACTCAATTATACCTTGATCAAAATAATTTAGAAACACGGGAACCTTCCCACATGAAGTACTGCAACTTTTTTTTACACACACACACAGAAAAATTTCTCTGTTAAAATAACCAGTTAAAATGGGTGCTTTTCTTTCATAAAATAAATCAACACGAAACTTCCACATCAATCAATATTAAGATCACCAGTGTTTACTTATAAATGCTATATGAAACTAAATAACAAAGGAGTCAAATTAAAATGATCTGCTTTGACAGTGCCTTGACGAAAATAATTATGGTAAAAATATGCATTTATGGAAACTGCAATAAGTGGTACACACAAGCAAAGAAAGGTTCAAATATATTTACACAATAACTATCAGAAAACAGAGTACCGATAGTTTGATGATGATCAAAGTAGAATGTTCCTACATTCAAGTTAAATCCTTAAATGATTCTTACACTTATTAATCCTTTTTTTTTTGGCACAAGAACATTGCATTCTTATAAGGGAATTGATATTACACAGAACATCAAGATTAAAAAAGCAAAATTTGACCAGAGGCATCAGAAGTGCCATCAACATGTGAGGAAACAGATGGTATTTAAACAATACAATAATATAACTTAAACATATACTTGCAAAGATTTAGTAGTTTAGTTATATGAACATCCAATTTAGAAGCAACACAAGGGTTATTTGGGGAGGGATTTTGTAATTTTAAATCACAGTCCAATGACGAGAAAAACAACTGAGCTGGCACACTCACCGAACTTCCACAACACACCAGCAGGAGGACATTTCACCCACTATGAATGATTTAATGTGCAACACACCCAATATATGGCAGTCCTAAAGTGAAATCATTTTGGAAAATGGAACTCCTTGAAGCCAAGACTTTGCTATTAGGACACAACAGTACTACAAAGATTAAGTAGACTCCAATATACTAAGTACATGTTAGGCATTACTTATCATGGTCTGAGTAGAAAGAAAAAAAAAAGAATGCATATTTCTTATAACAAAAATGCAATAATTTTCTTTATTTTCTAAAACAGATTACATTTAAGTTCTTTAAAATAATGCCTACATAATAATCAATA
Organism: Araneus ventricosus; assembly: GCA_013235015.1. Taxonomy (NCBI): domain Eukaryota; kingdom Metazoa; phylum Arthropoda; class Arachnida; order Araneae; family Araneidae; genus Araneus; species Araneus ventricosus. Next base: position 12,103 of record BGPR01030983.1, read on the forward strand.
TACACATATTTTATCCAGAATAAGTCTATGATCTCATCACTTAAAAATTATACATGTATATCAGAAAATGAAATACACATATTTTACACTGAATATTTCTATAATTTTATCAAAATCAATATGTTTGCTTCAAAATTACACTTATAAGAAATAAATAGAAACATTTCACATAGAATATATTCAGGAGTTCCCAGACTGTTTTCAAAATCAAATGAAATTCCTTCTTATTTGAAGATATGGGGCCATTGAATGAAGGGGGGGGGGGGAAACAAGTGTAACTTCAATCAACTTGATTATTCACTGTTTAGAATCCTTGGATTACAATTATAAAAAATCAAATACTAATATATAATATCCTGTGACTATAAAAAAAGATTTTTTTTAGCACAATATTCCCATGTTGAAAGTTTTAGATTGATAAATTCATAAATTATTACTAAAAATCATTTGGAAACTTTCATCAAATACTTCTATGACTTACATAAACATCTAGTAATACTCAATATTCAACTTCATAAGTATCGTCTGAAAATAAATTTGTTTTTAATGAGATAATATACCTCAGTCAATTTTTCAAAATGGCTTTTCTGCTAGAAAAACATTTGAAATGTTTCAAAAAGCTATTAGTCATTTGCTTATGAAATCTTAGAGAATTTGAGTGGTATAAAATGCTTAACCTTCCAGCGGGCGCTCCTGCGCAAATTTTATGACAAATGGGATTTTTCATGCCCTGTTCACACATTTGGAGTCAACTGTCTGAAGGTCATTGCTATTCCTTCATGCGACCCTTCTCTTTAGGATTAAATGGGTTTGTCAGAGTTTCAAGGTGATTCCATACTGTTTTATGCTTCTGTCGTAAAAATTGTGACATGCGCCTGCTCGTGTAATTTGAAAATTTTGTTCACGTCTTAACGTTTCAGTTTGTTAATTATATATCCAGTGCGCATCACAGCGATTTAATATTTCATTTTACATTGTCAGAAATGTTTAACACGTAATAAGCCTGAAAATAATCCACCGAGTCGAAGAATTTTCTTGACAAACCTCAGTCTTATGAAAACACCTCGCTACTCAAGCCCAAAAAATTTGATCATCGCCATATGACATTACCATGTCTTTAAATCTAAATTATACATCACAACCTGAAAAAGCAAGTGAACAGCAACCAGCATTGATAAAAAAAGCTTGTGGATTGTTCAAAAGAAATTAAACGATCATCAAAATCCATGAAATACGGTAGGTGCAATATATAGTATACTTGTAAGCGTCACTCTCTGGCCAAAGTCCAATGTTTTGAATGCAAGGATAATGACACGAAACTAAGGAGAAAGTCTTTGTTGTACAATCTTAGTTGGTATTATACTATTTTTTATTATATATTGCTTAATACCTTTTTTTGAAAATAATAGTATTAAATCTCATTGCTTTCTCTGATTTCAGTATAATTTTAGATTTTGCAAATGATATAAAAATTAATTTTCACTCTTGATGAAAGGATTTGCTTTTCTGATGTGTCTCTTATTAATATAATGAAGTAACTTACAACTTCAAGGGTAAAAATTAAGAAACTTTTTGTGTCGTAAAAAGTACGACTCACGCCCGCTCGTGTAAAAAATTTTAGCGCGCCCACTGGAAGGTTAAAAAAAGGTAGAAAGCCAAAAATAAAGGCAATGTTTAATGTTTTCTTTTATTTCTGTGGTGCTGAACATTATGAATTTCTACCAACATACTTAACTGTCAACGAAGAATATTAATTGTGTGATTTGTTGCATTTCTGTTAAGAAATTTATCCAAAATAACTTTGAATGTTTAGTGATAACACATGGGTTCATGGGTTTTGCACCATGGCCTTTACATAGTGCCATTTTTATTTGCAAATTTTTGAGAAAAATTTAACAAATACGACTCCACCAGCTCCGTAATAACCTGATATGAAACAGTCAATCTTGATTATTTCTATATTTAAAATTGGCGCTTTACAGTCATCATTTTGAGTCTATTGATGAATAAGAGAAAATTCCTAACAAAAAAAAATTGCAAAAAAAAAAAAAAAAAAAAATTAAAGCATGTTTTGAAGATTGGGAAAAAAAAAAAAAAAAAAAACTTTGTCAGAAGTTCATTGTAGTCGGAGAAGATTCAATTGAGGGAGATGTAATAAATATAGCAAATAAGTTGATACCTCTTTTTTTATGACAGCATTCCCAACACTCTTTGATCAAAGCAATATAATGATTTTTGCATACATCATTAAATTTTGCAATTTGAATAAAAATCATTTATAAATGATATAACACCAACTGACAAGGCTTCATTACTTAAACAATCAGTTATTACATATATTGGTTTTACTACATACCACATTTGTGAAGAAATTCTGCAGTAAATTTATAAATGATTCAATACTGTTTTTAGACTATTTCTGGAATATTTCATACAGCTAAGAAATTTTTCTACTATGCACAAGAACCAAATATATAATTAACCTCCTTATTAAAACCCACTAGTTTTTAATATTAAATATTTAATTGCAGGTATGAAAAATACAGATCTCCAGAAGTTACATTTTAAGAAAATAAAGACAACACATATTGTAGCAACTTCCTTATAAGACCACTTTAGGAACACATTTTTAAAAACTTAAAATAAGGGTATTTTTAAATAGGAGTTTGTAAATGTGATATGAATGAGCTTTGTCCAGTGAATGCTGTTCCACAGAATATTCCAGCATAAGGATTTTTATTGGAATGCATAGAAAAATGTCTAAATAAATACTATTTGGTATGAACACTTTACAGCAAATTTTATTACTAATATGCATATATTTATTATTAACCATTTCCAGTATGAGTAATTAGTAAGGAATAGTAATTAGAAGTACGGGTAAAAGTTATTAGAGGCATAAATAATCATAGTAATTAAGGGCCCATTTTATTCCTTGGAGAAGCCAAAAAGATATTAGAAGCTTTACAGGAAAAATAATCTTCAACTTCTTACAAATCAACAGGAAATTTTTTTAAAAACTATAAAAATCAAGGGACCAAGCAACATTCTAGACAAGAATCAAAATGATTGACTGTCTAGAATGTTGCAAGGAATTAAATTCTTACTCATGTGAAATGTTTTAATGTAGACTTGAGAAGTCTAATGTTTTTGTTTGGTAGAAGTTGTAAGGATCTGCTTCAACGTAGTTAAAAAAAAGAGTGATGTTCAGCAAAATATGACACCATGGGTTGAGGTCAGATGTCGACTCTGATGGTTCAGGAGACCAGAAGAGGGGAGCAGAGGTTGAGAGTAGGACAAGGGGATGGGAACTATTTTTGGCTTGTCTTTGTTGAAAGGACAGAAGAATGTTGTTCTACTAACCGTTTAGGCTGTTTTAAACTATTATTACATTTTCGGTAACTAATGCTAATACATGTAAATATTTTGTTCATTAAATATGCTGTCCTGGAAACGTGTTCTGAATTATTGTGCCAAACAGGCTTAAAGCAACTCAGACTAATGCGAGAAAACAATTTCGCATTAGTCTGAGTTGCCTATCACTACTGTAGCAATAAAGGTGGCAAAATACAAAGATAAGGGTTTTTTTTTTTTTTTAAACCGAAGTAAGAAAGATAAATTTTAAATATTTCTTTCAGTGAATGCCTTAAAGCATATTTCACGAGAGTCTTGCATTTTTCTTTTGAACTAACAGCAATGTTATTTCAAATTACTTTGATGAATAGTTTCCAAAAAAAAGTCACATTTTTAACATTTCCATTTCCATGAGAGCATTATTGTTTTGTTAAATAACAGCATGTAGTGAACTTTTTAAAACAAATTTCACAACTATTAGGTTTTACTTTTGTATGAGTGAAATAATGACATTTTAAATAATTTTCATGCGTGAATGCTTTGGTTCAGATTTCACAAACTTGATTTTTATTTTATGAGTGAGTAGATAGGATTTTAAACTACCACTTCCTGTGAATGGTTTACTGTAGATTTCACAGACAAAAGGGTTTTTTTTTTTTTTTTAGATCAGTGAGCAAATGTGACTTTAAATTACATTTAAAAGTAAAAGCAGCACTGTAGACTTCACAAACATGAGATTTTCTTTCGAATTCGTGAGTAAATGAGTTTTTAAATTAAGTTTCAAAGCAAAAGCTTTACCACATATTTCGGAAAAATGAGGTTTTTCTTTTGAAACAGTGACATGTTGTCCAATTTTAATTAATGTTTCAAAATGTTTTAAAACATGAATTGTAACAATGTTTTTAATGTTGAAAATAAAATTCAAACATCTCATTATTCCAGTAAATATTTTATTCACGCGCTTTTGCAATTGTTACGGTTGTGATAGTATAAATTGTTTTCTCAGGAAATTAACTCCAAAGCAGAATTTTCACTTTAGTATGCATTGTTTTGCTGAAATAATTTATCGCACTTGCTTCTAAGTAATATTTTTATGAAGCGTGGCAACACATATTTGATTTCAGGTTTGTTTGTTTTATTGTGTGTGAGGTAGACTGAAATGATTTTCATCCTTTCTTCAAGCATTTAATTTCATGCTTTCCTGTCATGTTAAAATCAGGAGGCATGAAAACGCTTTCAAATTTTTGTATATTGTATTATAGGTAATTTTTTAAAATTTTGGTTAGGCTTAAGAGTACAGTACTGCTGCCAAACTTGAATTTCCTCAAGTGATAACTCATCAAATTTGATAATAGATTTAGCGCAGTTCAGAACTTATGGTAGGAAGTCAGCTTAAAGGTAGAGGAAAGAGCTGTGAAGTTGGTGATGAGATATAATCATCTATATATATATACACTATATGCCCAAAAGTATCCGGACACTTGCAGATTTTCACATTTTTTAGAATTTCTCCGGAATGGTTTAACCGACTACCATTAAACTTCGGACATGTAAAGAATAGACAATAACTCATATTTTACATTGAAGATTCGGTCCTGAGGGCAATTAGGGGACCGTCTACAAACTGATGAAGATAAAAAGGTGTTTGGCCCACCCCGCTTCACAGAATACTGATAGCAAGATGACACTTTCAGAAATGGTAACGTTTAATGTGCATAATATTTACAGGAATTTTCGTAAACTCAGCACAAATATTTGGGAAGATATAAAGGTTTTCTTAAAAATTCTCAAATTTTCCCACCTGTTTTTTGCTTATAACATGCAGAGTTTTCTGTTATATTACGTGAAACTACCAGGAAAGATGACAATATGTTAGAGAAGCAGTAGTGTAAAACTTTGGAAAAGAATTGTTGAATATTACAGGAATTATGAGCATTTTTAGTAAATAGTATTTTACTGCGCATGCGCGAATCATAGTGTAATTTTTCTTTCACAACTTTAAAGCCAGATATATAGGGCAACTTATATAAAAGTATTCAGTTCAATATCATTAGTATTCAGAAAGATATTGGCATTACAACGAGCAGAATTTTAGCTCCTGTCGAAGAGAAGCTAAAAGATGAGGGGTTGTACACAAATTGATATTTTTTAAACTTATATCTTTAAATAGTTATATTGAATTGTATAGTGGTGAGAATTTGTTGAATACCCATGAACACATCTAATATTCGTAACGAATAAAAAAATATATATGTAGAATTATTAAAATATTTTAAGAAAAGAAATTAATTAGATAAAAAATCGTTTCGCCATCAAATATTTAAAAATATCGTTTGGCCGTAAAATTGTAATATGTAATTTGTTAATAATCCTGTAAATAATATAATTAAAGTAATAAAATTTTTGTTATTTATAGTGCCTAATTAGCTGGAATTTAAGTTATGCACGCAATTGATAAGTCTTCATGGGTATTCAGCAAATTCTCACCACTATACAATTCAATATAACTATTTAAAGATATAAGTTTAAAAAATATCAATTTGTGTACAACCCCTCATCTTTTAGCTTCTCTTCGACAGGAGCTAAAATTCTGCTCGTTGTAATGACGATATCTTTCTGAATACTAATGATATTGAACTGAATACTTTTATATAAGTTGCCGTATATGTCTGGCTTTAAAGTTGTGAACGAAAAATTGCACTATGATTCGCGCATGCGCAGTAAAATACTATTTACTAAACATGCTCATAATTCCTGTAATATTCAACAATTCTTTTCCAAAGTTTTACACAAATGCTTCTCTAACATATTGTCATCTTTCCTGGTAGTTTCGCGTAATATAACAGAAAACTCTGCATGTTATAAGCAAAA
>BGPR01030985.1:0-18321 GCA_013235015.1 Araneus ventricosus
TTAAGGTTAGCTTTCATGAGTGACAACAGGTTACTGCAACATGTGTAAACAATAGCGGAGATGGAACCCTATTAAAAACATGAAATGAATGCAATAAAATTACATTTAAGAAAAGGGAAAGTTATCATACGGAAAGCAATACCGTATGACGAAAAATAAATTTGAACTGACGGTTTTAAACCGTTTATGGCTGGAGCGGAAAACGGTGAAGAACCGTTTTATCAATAAAACAGCTTTAAACCGTCAAATATACGGAAAAAGTCCGGGAAAAAAACGGATATTTTTTACAGTGTACATGTGTTAGGGGTATACGAGAAAGTTTAGGGGAGCCCACTCCCGCTGGTTTATAAATGTGGAGAATACACTTATCACCTTGCCATCATTTTTTTATTCACATATATTCCTTAATACTTCTGAGAAAATTTTATGGCTGCCAGCAGCCCATTTCACGCAGTTTCCCAAAAAGAAATATATGTCTGCATACAAAAGAAATTCATGCCACATTGATATTAAGCTCCAGTGTAATCGTTATCTAATGATAGTTAGTTTGTTGTTGGAACCATCTGTCCACTCACTATACTTTCTTTTAGCACATCTCTCCATATTGGATCCATGCAAAACTCTAGACAGCACTATTGAACGTTCTTTATTATTCAAGTGGATTATCCAGGGATGAGATTCTTCCGCTTTTTAGTTATTTTGGAGAAATTTTCCCCCTTTTTACTTTCTCGTATATGAAGTACACAAAGAGAAAGTATTGTAATCGTCAAAAAATTCGAACTCGAGATTTTGACGGATCTCCACGTTTTAGACCTCCCCGAGTCCGAAAAACACAATTTTGGAATCATGTCTGTCTGTGAACACGATAACTCGAAGACTGTTAGAGCTACGGGGATGAAATATGGTATGTGATCTTGACACATAATTTGTAAGTTTCTGTCAAATTTTAGACAAAATCCGTCTGCGGGAAGTCTATCTGTCTGTCTGGATGTCCGCGGTCATGCGAACGCTATAACTCAAAAACTTGAATAGCTAGATGGATAAAATTTGGTACACCGTTTTATCGTCATGAATGTAGGTCCGTATAAAATTTTGGGCCAAATCCGTCTACGGGCTGACTGTCTGTCGGTCTGTATAATAGCATACTTGTTCAACTCCATGCGCATGCGTAGTGGTAGAAATGCCTGTGCAAAGAAGGGACTCTCCGAAAACTTGGCAGTTTGCCAAAAAGCAATTCTGGCGGCGAGATTTTGTAAGGAAGCAAACATTTAGGGCGTCTCGTTTTACTTGCGTATTGGAAGCAATCTCTTCGCATGCGCAAGCTATTCTCCTGTTTTCTTCTCCGCATGCGGAATTTGCATTGCTAGAGTTTGATAAAAAAATAAATATTGCGAAGTTTTAATACATACGTATCTTTTTGAATATGATTCTTCTCCTCAATATTTTACTATCACTATAATCAACAATGAAAAACCTTCTGATAGTCATTGCATTCTGGGTTACAGTTGGTTCGAACTTTTTATCAACGCAGGGTGAAGGGGAATGACAAATGTTTGAAAAGTATACGAGAAAGTTTAGGGGAAGCCACTCCCGCTGGTTTTTTTTCTTTCCCCCACCGCAAAAATTTGCTTTTTTTTCCGAAAATTCCACTTTTGCACAAAGAAAAACCTTTCTATCTTCCATTTTTGAAAGAAAATTCTGGTAATAGTTAATGATAGTTAAATATTCTTTTTCTTATACGTACTTAATTCTAAATAATTAAGTTATTAATTATTATAGTGCAATATTTTCATCATGTTGCATGTTCTGATGTTTTACGTCTTAAAACATCCTTCGCGTATAAATAATGGTACAAATTGTTTGCTCGCGTATGATTTCAGTCTTTTTGTTTTTTTGCCGATCTCATCCCTGATTATCGTATGTGTCGTTCAAATTTTATTTATCGATTTAAATACGTGAATATTAAATTCCGATACAAGATTGACTTCCTTTTTAAATCTATTAATATTTTGCATTGCATTTTTCTTAGTTTTGTCGAAGTTAATTGCGTTACTGATTTGAGCAGCCAAAACTTTGCAGTTCATGATTTTTTCCTTTTTGACACGCGTGCATTCCTTTCGAAAGCTTGATCGACGTTTCGTTTTTATCTCAATAGTTTGTGACACAAGAGGAAATTACTAGATTTACTTTTGTTGAAAATATAACCGGAAGGATGGATGGTTAGACGTTCGCGATTACGTGGCACTGTATAAATCGTACTGTTCCGGCCCATGACGGAAATTGCTCGCAAGGTTTTATGCCGCTTCCCAGCAACAACCCCTGAGAGATAGGGATGCTGCTCTCTCCGTGTTGGTTTCGCTTTTATCAACAAAAAGGAACTTGATTCCTGCTTGGACGGAAGCAATAGCAAACTGGGGTAGCAGCGGGAGACGAGACTCGACCAGCAGGGGTTCAGGCTGAAGGACAAAGAGCTCTTAGTTTAATGTGGGACTGACTGCGTGAACTACATTTAATTTTTTGTGTGAGGATTTGTTGCGAAAGTCGGACTTTTTTCCCTCTGCTTTCTTCAAATGTTACTTGTTTTCTGAAAAGTGAATTGGTGTGAATCTATTTTTGAAATGAGTTACAGTCGGACCTCTTCTTCTTATTATTTAGTAATGTGGCAGCACCAATGGTTGGCGTGATTTCGCTCATTTTCCGATGACACAAAAACCTAGATGTTTTAACTTAATTAACAAATAAAATTAATTTTATCTAGCAAACTAAATGTACAGTCGGACCTCTATTTAAGGAAGTCGCTAGATGCCGAAAAAAATTTCTTTATATGGAAAATTCGTTAAAAAGAGATTCACCTTTTAAAATACTTTCAACTACACAAAACAGATTTTAAATTCATAAACACTACATATTACTAAAGTAATTAATCAAAATATAACACTGACGTGATTTACTACTTTCTATTAAAAAACGGAAATTAATTTGAAATATAGGATTAATATAATTTAAAATTTCTCGGGAACCATTGATCACAGCGAGATAACTTTTATATCAATCGGTAGCAAATTTTATTTCACTATTTTAGAGCTATTAAATTTGAAATTAGACAACTTTTTAAAGTTTAAAATGACTGAAATTTAGGTGCTCTAATAATGGAATAATGCTGTTTAAAGTCTCGCAGTGCTATGGCGTGAATTTTATTGTTGGTGACGTCAGAGCGTTACCAATCAGTGAGAGACAGATCTGGGCTAGTACATTAGGAATTTTCTGCAAGGCATTTTGCTTATTTCCACGTATTTATCATTTCGTATGTTTTTATACTATTTCTGGATATCTAAAGTGCATTCATTATTTATTGTCAAATAATACATCTGTCCCCGCCCAAAAAAATCTTCTTAATAATTACTGTTTTCTTTCCATGTATATAAAGTATGCAACTATCAAATTGCATAATTTAAAAGCACGTATGACTGTTATTTCTTCATCAGCTGCTAGTGTTGCATTGAAAAAATGCCATTGAATATAGCACTGCTCAGTTTTTGTTGAGAAATGCCATATTTTACATTCTCGCATGAGAAATTTATGAAGAGACAATACAGGGTTAGCCTAAATGATTCATCGGGTTTCAAAACACTGTGTATTGAGAGGTATACGACCTACAAAGACGGGTGATACATGACAAGATGCATACACTCCCCAAGTTTAAAAGCCCGCCTCGTGGCTCGCTAGATGGCAGGCCTGTAGCGGCATTGTACAAGATGGCGGCAATTCAGGAGAAGAGTTTTTGTGTGTCGGAATATGCGAAGTGTTCTTATGTGACGAGCGTTCAGCGCATTCCTACGCAAATGCGGAAAAGATGCACCTGGTCACCAAAGCATTTTGCGTTGGTTTCGCCAGTTTCGTGAAACTGGTCTGGATGATGTTCCTCTATTGCCATGGCCCCCCAGGTCGCCAGATCTCACGCCATGTGACTTCTTCCTGTGGGGTTATGTGAAGGACCAAGTTTATGTACCCCCAACGCATCACTGCTGCTGTGACGGAGATTGACGGAAACATGCTATTGAACGTCTGGACGGAACTGGATTTCCGTTTGGATGTGTGCCGGGTGACCAAGAGCGCAGACATTGAACATTTGTAGTATGTGCCAGAAGCTTGGTGAGTGTGTGTATCTTTTCATGTATCACCCGTCTTTCTACGTCGTATACTTGGAAATAAACAGTCCTTTGAAACCCGATGAATCATTTAAGCTAACCCTGTATTACAATCGCCAAAAAAATTTCTATCTAGTGGTTTTTATGAACTGACGTGTCAGTCCTCGGAGTCCGTAAAAAAGATCTTTGGAATTGTGTCTGTGTGTTTGAGGACACGATTACTCTAAAATTAAAGAGATTCACAGACTTTTCACCAAAACTGTAGATTTGTATTGCATTTTGGACCAAAAACGTCAAGCTGAAGTACTTTTCTTAAACACATACTCGATTTTCTTAGTTGTACAATGGGACTGTGTACAAAAAGAGCCATATTTACAGATATTTTTTACACGTGTTGCCATTCACACCCAAGGAAATACAGTGTGTCCGCAAAGTCATGGTGCACTTTTGACCGGTCACAGGGAAGCAACGAAACAAGATTGACAGGTGACATCTTCACCAAATAAAAGGAAAACTCTCCAGGTTTGCATACCTGTTCAGCGCAATTCGAGGTGGACTCCATTTGTTGCCCTACACACATCTAAACGACAGTCCAGTTCTTCCCACACACGGGTAAGGACGTCTGGTGTAACAGAGTGAATAGCGTCCGTGATTCTCTGTTTTGAATGATTAATGTCGTTGATACGTTCACTGTACACATGTCGCTTCACATAACCCCACAAGTAAAAGTCTACTGGCGTTATGTGCGGGGATCGTGGTGGCCATGCCATGACAGCACTCTTGCCTATCCACCGCTGGGGGAATGTTGTATCCAGAAACTCACGAACAATGTTGCCGTAGTGTGGAGGAGCGCCGTCCTGTTGAAAGATGACACCTTCTGGAAATTGTGGAACTGCATGCAATTGCAACATGTCAAGGTAGATGTTTGACGTCACAGTTGGTGCGTGTGTTGCGTCATCACCTGCGCGCGCACACCGTTGCACTACAGACACTCTTTAGGATACTGTCCAATGTAGCGCAAGTTTCAACTTTTCGTTTCGTTTCTGTTCGCCACAACAAGCGTTCATAACTGCACCTTGACTTTATGGACACACTGTATTATGCTCATTTTTAATTACTGCATATATCTTACACACGCATTACTACTCTGTTAGTCCCATTTTGAAGAAGAAAGGAAAAAAAAAAATAGTTTGTCTAACGTAAAGTAACTCTTTACAGGGAGTCATTTTCACGAGGCTTGACGTATGCCATTTGTTATTTTGAGTAATATTTATGTCACTGCCATCAGTCAACAAGTAACTGGCTCATATGGAATAGTTAACTTATCGTGTGCCATTTGTCACGAGCGAGTAGTAGCGTTGTTCTGAAGAGTTTTAGTTGGAATCATTGCATGCAGATTCGTAACGTTTGTGTCGGGATATATATATTCTGAAAATTCATCCTTATATATTCACTCTGACGATTGATTTAGTAATTTCGTGTAATTATATCTCTTGTGTCGATGTACAAGTTTTAAGAAAACAAAAGTAAAATAAAATTTTTGAAATATATATTCATTATTTATGAAATACATACATCTGTTTAAAAAAATACCCGATACGAACGAATAATTCTATGTGATTGTAAATAAGACATATTTGTGTCATTTTAGATTGCGACGACTCTTTTAACGTAGGACTACGTTCCTCCCATTGGGGTCTCCGGAAGGAATTTGATTCGCACGCTAAAACGTCACAAAAAACGTTGTTTGGGAGATCCTCTATATCTCGGTAACTACATATGTTAAAAACATAACTAATGTCTTATTTTAAAAATATAGGGTAACAACAGAAGTTACAAAAAAAAAATTAAAGAGTCATGCGAGTAAAATAGTCCTACGTCTTTAACATCCGTGAAATATAGAAATATGACTGCTAAAATTGAAGGTTTTACATGATAATTTTTTTTTTACAAAAATGGGCCCCCTAAAAAAAAAAACCTGGATCGTCCCCTGTCTACCATATCCTACTCAACGTCGAATCACTCCGTTTTCGCTTCAGTTGTGACATATGGAGTTTAGAAAATATTACTGTAAAAATCGCACGTTTTCCCTGTGCCTATTTATCTTGGGATGCTTAAAATAGGCAACTGAGACAAGTCCGATGTTGCCTTCTCGGTGGAGAAGAGATGCTGGGTTGCTATGGCAATAGAAATCTCTCAATATCACTCGGTCATGCCTTAGTGACGTGGTTGAAAACCCCGAGGGGATAATCATTGGAGGTGGATGCATCATAGGTTAAAACGCTGTCGCGTGCTGGTAAAAAGAGGTGGACTATTTATAGCAATCATCACTTGGTTGATATCTCGGTGGGTAACATTAGAGATTTGCCTGGCTTTATTACTGTTGGCAGAATTGTCGGAAGTTGATCGCATTGTTGTAGGTGTCGCGGGTGGAATGTCTGTTTCGACGTGATTGTGCAAGGTGTTCCGGAGATGCTTGCAGTGACTGCTCGTGAGCTCAGAAACAAAGAGGGCTGCAAGATAGTATCTATCAAGAGAATGCATTTTTAAAAAGCTACTTTATTTTTCGTTAGGCCTAATTTTTACTTTCTCGTATACGAAGTATACAAAGAGAAAGTATTGTAATCGTCAAAAAATTCGAACTCGAGATTTTGACGGATCTCCACGTTTTAGACCTCCCGGAGTCCGAAAAACACAATTTTGGAATTATGTCTGTCTGTCTGTGAACACGATAACTCGAAAACTATTAGAGCTACGGGAATGAAATTTGGTATGTAGTCTTTAAACATAATTTGTAGGTTTCTATCAAATTTTGGACAAAATCCGTCAACGGGAAGTATGTCTGTCTGTATGTTCGAGGTCATGCGAACGCTATAACTCAAAAACTTGAAAGGCCAGATGGATAAAATTTTATACACAGTTTTATTGTCATGAATGTAGGTCCGTATAAAATTTTGGGCCAAATCCGTCAAAGGGTTGACTGTCTGTCGGTCTGTATAATTTACTTTTGAAGAGAATCCGTCATCTCCACGCGCATGCGTACTGGAAGAACGGAACGGAATTTCATTACGGAGTAGCGAATTACGTCAGTTTGTCTTTGAGCCGGTAAGAGAGGAAATCGTTACGCATCTCTTTGGATTTCATTCTTTACCTAGATATTTTTCAATCACTATAATGAAAAACCTTCCGATAGTCAATGGATTCTGGGTAACAATAGGTTCGAATTTTTTTAGCCACGCGGGGGAAGGGGAAACGGTACCTTTTTGGGGAAGTATACGAGAAAGTTTAGGGGAGAACACTCCCGCTTTTTTTTTTTTGTTATTCCTATGTGAAAGGAAACTTGAGTATTTTCAATTGAAAAGGTGGGGGAAAATTGGGAAAAACAATCAAGTCAGCCGAAACGAGCGATGAAGAAAGAAGCGAAAAGTATCTCTTTTCCATTTTAATTCGTAAAAATGTTTCTGTAATTAGATATGTCGGACAATTAATGTGTTAATTTAGTGTCAAGTCATCAATTCGTTACTGAACGGATAATGCTAATGCGAGTAACATAATTATTTACGTACCGGTAGTTTTTTTTTTTTTTTGAGTAATTAAATTCTAAAAGGAATGTTAAGAATCAATTATGTTTCTTCTTCTAAAACTGTTCTAATTAAATAACCTACTCTAACTTTTTTAGATGATTTATTTTCAGATCTTCATTTGCGTTTTTTAGGAAGTCGTTCAGAAATTCTTTGTTACTCTTAATTGGATGAAGTATTTAGCGATCTGGCATTTGTTAAGTACTTGCTGTTTTATTTCATCTTCAATCTTAGAAATACAGATTTAAATAAAATTGTTTAAGGATTTAGAATAGTTGCAAATAAAATCCAAACAAACAAAAACAGCACAAAACCAAGACAAACACAAAGCAGAACCAAATAATAATTAAACCAGCGGGAGTGGTCTCCCCTAAAATTTCTCGTATACTTTCCCCAAAAAGGTGCTGTTTCCCTTCCCCCCGCGTGGATAAAAAAATTCTAACCTACTGTAACCCAGAATCCAATGACTATCAGAAGGTTTTTCATTGTAGATTATAGTGATAGTAAAATATTTACGTAAAGAATCAAATTCAAAGAGATGCGTAGCGATTAAATGCGAACCGATTTTCCACTCTTACCGTCTCAAGGACAAAGTGACGTAATCCTTCCGCGTGCACAGACATTGCTTCCAGATATTGCTACCAGTACGCTTGCGCATGGAGTTCGTTTCAAAAGTGAACAAGCATGCGATTATACAGACTGACAGACAGTCAGCCCGTTGACGGATTTAGCCTAAAATTTTATTCGGACCTACATTCATGACAATAAAACTGTGTTCCAAATTTTATCCATCTAGCTATTCAAGTTTTTGATTTATAGTGTTCGCATGACTTCGGATATACAGACAGACTTCCCGTACACGGATTTTGTCCAAAATTTGATAGAAACCTATAAATGTTGTGTCAAGTTCACATACCAAATTTCATCCCCGTATCTCTAATAGTTTTCGAGTTACCGTGTTCACAGACAGACATAATTCCAAAATTGTGTTTTTCGGACTCAGGGAGGTGTCTAAAACAAGGGTTTCAAGACTACTTATGAAGTTTCATTTATCTAAGCCATTGCTTTTGGAAGTTATGGTCTTCAGAAGTATGCGATTATACAGACCGACAGACAGCCAATCCTTCGACGGATTTGGACCTACATTCCTGATGATAAAACAGTATACCAAATTTTATTCATCTAGCTATTTAAGTTATTAAGCTATAGTGTTCACTTGAACGCGGACAGACAGACTTCCCGTTGCCTGATTTTGTCCAAAATTTGATAGAAACCAACAAATTATGTTTAAAGATCACATATCAAATTTCATCCCCGTAGCTCTAATAGTTTTCGAGTAATCGTGTTCACAGACAGACAGACAGACACAATTCCAAAATTGTGTTTTTCGGACTCAGGGAGGTCTAAAACGTGGAGATTCGTCAAAATCTCGAGTTCGAATTTTTTGACGATTACAATACTTTCTCTTTGTATACTTCGCATACGAGAAAGTAAAAAGTGTATCTATCGTATGTCTGTTATTTCAACGGCTTCCAACATAGTGTTTTGTCATTAATGAGTAATAAAGACTCTACTGGTTAATTAGTATTTTTATATCTATTTTGCATTTTACCGTGGTTGGACAAACTGCCTGCGTAACATTTCCAACTCTTTGAGGTCATGTTGAAGAACACTGGATATAATTCTGCTCCTCGGCGTATCAGAATCTGAACTTCTCCATCATCATGAAGTCAAGCCATCAGTGTAAGGTGCGCCGACCGGCGCTGGAGAACAGTTCCTGTGCACGTCGAATCTCCTATTATGGTACGAACAGCAGGAAGTGGGAAGAAAAGAGCTTTCGCCTGTCCTGTTGTTGAAAAGAGCTCTTGGATGGGAGTGTTGCGATTTCTGCCGATTCTATATAATCCGAAAGGTTGACTTCTCTCCCCTTTTGTGTTTGCCCTTTCTGCTGGCGCGAATCCCTCTCTCCGCAGAGTGACTTTGTGGCGTGTTGGATTGCGCTTTTTGTGAAGGGTGGGAAAAAAATGATCTTCAGCTCTCGTTCTTTTGGTGTTATGTGGGTACGTTGGGATGTTATTTCACTTTTGGGTTAGCCAATCACAGAAATAACCAGCGGGAGTGTTCTCCCCTAAACTTTCTTGTATACTTCCCCCAAAAGGTGCCGTTTCCCCTTCCCCCGCGTGGCTAAAAAAATTTCGAACCTACTGTAATCCAGAATCCAATGACTATCAGAAGGTTTTTCGTTATAGTGATTGTAGAATATCTAGGTAAAGAATTCAAAGAGATGCGTACCGATTAAAACGCATCTATCGCGCACTGCTAGGTTTCACTCTTGCAATCTCAAGGACAAATTGACGTAATTCGCTCCTTTCGGGAGCACAGAGGATTGCTTTCGTATGCATACGCGTGGAGATAGCGGATTGGTTTCAATGGTAAATTATGCAGGCCGACAGACAGTCAACCTTTTGACGGATTTGGCCCAAAATTTTATACGGACCTACATTCATGACGATAAAACTGTATATCAAATTTTATCCATCTAGCTATTCCAGTTTTTGAGTTATAGTGTTCACATGACCGCGGACATACAAACAGACAGACTTCCCTTTGACGGATTTTGTCCACAATTTGATAGAAACCAACAAATGATGTGTCAAGATCACATACCAAATTTCATCCCCGTAGCTCTAATAGTTTTCGAGTTATCGTGTTCACAGGCAGACAGACATAATTCCAAAATTGTGTTTTTCGGACTCGGAGAGGTCTGAAACGTGGAGATTCGTCAAAATCTCGAGTTCGTATTTTCTGACAATTACAATACTTTCTCTTTGTATATATACTTTGTATACGAGAAAGTAAAAATAGTTGGAACGTTAAGATATTGATTTTTTTTACTTTCTCGTATAGGAAGTATACAAAGAGAAAGTATTGTAATCGTCGAAAAATTCGAACTTGAGATTTTGACGAATCTCCACGTTTTAGACCTCCCTGAGTCCGAAAAACACAATTTTTGAATTATGTCTGTCTGTGAACACGATAACGCGAAAACTATTAGAGCTACGGGGATGAAATTTGGTATGTGGTCTTTAAACATAATTTGTAGGTTTCTATCAAATTTTGGACAAAATCCGTCAACGGGAAGTCTGTATGTCCGAAGTCATGTGAACACTATAACTCAAAAACTTAAATAGCTAGATGAATAAAATTTGGTACACAGTTTTATCGTCATGAATGTAGGTTCGTATCAAAGTTTGGACCAAATCCGTCAAATGGTTGATGGTCTTTCGGACTGTTTAATCGCATACTTGTAAAAATTATATCTCTTAAACCCTTCGGCTTAGATCAATAAAGATTGGTATGGCGGTTGCTAACATTAACTATAGATCTGTGTCCAAATTTTGTTTCAATCGGTTAAAAAAAAAAAGGCGTTCAAATTGCACATTCAATGTTTTTACTTGCGTTCTGGAAGCAATCTCTGCGCATGTGCAAGCTGTTCAGTGATAACAAACGAGGTCATTTTCTCCCGTTTTCTTTTCGCTCGCGCACGCCCTCGCATTAGCGGAGCTTGCTAGAGTGTGATAGGAAGTAAATATTGCTAAGTTTTAATACATACGCATCTCTTTGAATATGATTCTTCACCTAAATATTTTACAGTCACTATAATCTACAATGTAAAACCTTCTGATAGTCATTGCATTCTGGGTTACAGTAGATTCGAATTTTTTTATCCATGCAGGGGGAAGGGAAATGACAAATTTTGGAGAAGTGTACTAATTTTTATTGTTCTTATTTTACGGTAGGATTATAAATGTGTGCATGTAATAAATTATTTTTAATCGAAACGTAATGAAGTCGATTCATGTGTGCTATGCGCCATATTCGCAACGGCAGTTTAATTTTTGAATCTATTTCGCATTTTGCAATCGAAAAAGAGGATTTTCCCAACGCAACTTAGGTACATGGATTTAGATGTTAGATGACATACGTAGCTACCATTTTCGCATGATTGTGATTTCACGTGAATTGATTCCGCGGTTTAATTCTTATTTCTGAACCTTTCACATCGGATTTTTTAAATCCTTCCTGTCAAAATAAATTCGTCCCGCAGGGGAACTATAGAATTATAATTATGTATTAAATTTGTATTATATTTAATTAGAACTATAAATTTAGAAAAGAATAACTTCTCATTTCAGAAACCAGTGAATCTGGCACTGTGCCTCCGAATAAATATCTTTGTAAAAAGTGAATAAATTTCAATTTCACTACTGAAAAATGCTTTTAATGGCGACTGTAAGATCCGGAAATAGAAGTTTATAAAATGAAATTGATGTATGGTTTTCACTTCTTTATTTTATGTGATTTTACCCGCAGTTTTACAAGTATGTAAGTAATCGAATGTTCTTAAAAGGAATGCATAAAATATAATTTAAGAAGATAATTTTTATTTCATACAGGGTTCGTACGCTTCTTGAAAACTCCTTAACAACGATTTTCTTTTTCAAGCAATATGGAAACCCCTTGAATTTGGGTTTTACGAATTATAAACTCCTTGATTTTCAATTTTTAACATTTATTTTATTAAATGTGTACTACGTTTCACCGATAAAAAGGATTCTGAATCGCCGCCGTATCAAATACCCAGTATTTTGCGTTGCTCTTTCCATGATTTGATGTTCATCTCCTAGCAGTATCTAGAATTTAATAATTGCTTTTAAGTGCCAATCAGTAATAACCGAAACAATAGAATGGTGCAAATTGAGAGTGTTATTTCTCTTGGATTATTTCGAAAAATTAACTGTATTTCTTTAAATTGTAACGTATGGTTTGTTGTAAAGGACACAAATTATGATGGTGGAGTTGAAGGAAAATGGAGATTATTAATCAGTTTTAATAATCAAGATATTTCTGAATTTTATTTTCTTCATTTAATGTTTTATAAACAATGAAAATGCAAAAAAAAAAAAAAAAAGTTTCTAATATCTAAATCCATGTCTCTCTTTGCACCTCTATATTTTAAATACTGGACCACTGTGCACTGCATAAGGTGCACAGTGAGGCATGGGAATTATTTAAGAATTCAAATTCTAAAAAAAAAAATAATGGAAATAGTTTTGTATTTGAAATATGGTAAATCATGGCATGTAATGAACTATTTGAACTTTTTGGGTAGTTGTATAATTTTATAAAAAATTGTGTGTCTAAGCACTCTTTCGTATAAATAGATTTAACATGGAATTCTTGGATAAATCAGCTGATTAAAAATTTATAAAAGAAATAAATATAACCACATTTATTTGAGTTATTAGCAATGTTTGAAATACTCTAATATAATTTATGTGTACTTTAAAAAGGGAACCCTTTTCAATGCGTAAATAATGATTCCTTGAAAATTTTGAAAATACTCCTTGAAAACTCCTTGATTTTTAATTTAAAAAATCAGTAAGAACCCTGTCATAATTTCCGGTGTATCGAGTCCTACTCCAGAGATTGTGGGAGACCTACGAACGGGTCTTTTAATCTAGAAACTCGTTATTAAATTTTTAGCTTAAAAAATTCATTTTGTTGGGTGTGAAAAGACGGGTGCGAAATCAGAACGCCGTTAACCCTTTAACTGCGGGTACTTTCTTATATATGTGGGATTCCGTTCTATAAACAAAATGCCCACGGAAGGGTTACCTTTAAGGGGTAAGTAGTTCGGGTTTATGTCTAGGGGATTTAAGGGTTTTTACTACATTAAATTTAGAACAAAAATATTACGTAAAATAAATGAGTAGACTTCAAGCTAAATACAAAAACATTTATTTAAATACTATAGGGAGAATTTACAGGGGGGAAAGATATATACACAGAAAGTTTGAGAGTGTTGGGAATTTACATGAAGTCATATTTACTTGATGAGCCAGATCAATGAGGGATAGATGTTACGGGTTAAGAATATTACGGTATTAAAGATTAGAGAGCCATAAGGAAAGTTAGACGGGACTTGGTTACCATAGTGGGAAAATCGGCGGCTTAACTGCGCCAAGACTGATCTGACAACAGAGGAATTGAGAGAGGTTTTGACATTTCGGCTGCCTGCGGTGTGCTGCGCTGCTCTCAGCGTGCAGTCTGGTTTTGTTAGGAAAAAGAGGGCGCTGCTCGTAGTTCGTACAGAGCAGAACACTGCTTCCATCTATCGCCAAACAAATTAATCTAGCTCTTGCATTCTTCTTTATACAATGATTACATTATTCTTTACGGGTAATATCCTACAGATATTTGGTTTATAAACTACACCCGGTGGGTTAAGGGTGTGATTTTTTTTTATAAACTTTATAAAAAAAATTGAAGAATCTCCCCTATCGAAGTTAAAAAAAACCCGTGCAAAAGTGTGTGTGAGGAGGGGGAATACAACAACTTGGAACTTTATCTTCACCAGTATGTGATGATGAGCAATTATTTTCAATTATTGTTATCAGTGGCATTGTAGGGATAAATGGAAAGGTAATTTTTAGTCCGCTTTCATCATATTTGGCATTAAAATATGAAATAAATGCATTAATATTTCTCTTCGTGGGTTGCTCCAAGACTGATGCCCGAGGACCATTTTCTCCTTTTCATCTGACTTCCGCTTAGGTTTTTTAAAGGGTGACATAATTCTGAGATCTCCCCATCAGTATCTTAAAATAGATAATTTAAATTTCTACAATAAATTTTTAATTGATTTTTTTATAGACTATAAATTTCAAGAGAAGTTTCATAGACCTAAGAGAGTATTGTAATGCTTTATAAAATTTGACTGAGATGGCTTCCACTTAGTTAACTTGTCGAGGTTTGCAACTTTTTTTTTGAACCGGGAAATCAGGGAGAAGTCGGAGAATTTTATCGACCTGGAAAAATCGGGGAAATGTCAGCAGAATTCGTAAAAATATCTAAAAATCAGTGATTTGTCACTTGAGTTATTATCTATAAATTAGTATCTTATGTCTAGCATTATTTGTAATAATAAATGGAATAAAAAAAAACACTTATATTCATTTATAAAAGCATAAATTTTTGTTGAGAGCAATTAATTTCTTATGATTTGTTAAAGAATAAAGATTTGAATTATTATATTGGCAGTTTCTCTTATTTAAATCTTTGCTAAAATATATATTATTAGGTACGTATAATTATACTATTTTTATATTTATGCTGCAACATGTTATTCTGGTACTCATGCAACGAGCACTACTTAGTTATTGAACTGTTTTAAAGTTTTGAGCAAAGATCAACTAAGTTTACTAACCTTTACTGTTAATATAATTTAACTTGGGTTACAACGAGTAGTTTTAATGTTTCTTAGACTTCTTTTGCAGTTTTAGAAGCAAAGTATTTTGTTAAAATTTACAGTATTTCTAACATATAAGAAACGTAACATACTGTTGTTTTTATAGATTTTTTTTAGGATGTTCATTCCATTTTTAAAAAATTTAAATTTCATAAAAATATATTATTCTTTCATATTAAATAACTGGTAAAAGTGTTTTTAATAATGTATATTGTGCACATACAGTGATTCTGAGTAGGGTGAAAGCCAGGAAACTAATATAATTAGTAGCTGTAAACCGGGGAAATGTTGTAAGTTAAGCAGGGAAATCAGAGAAAAGTCGGAAATTTTTTTTCACAGTTTCTGTAGCCACCCTGTTCTTCATTCAAATTTTGTTTTATTGATGCATCATAGAATTTAATCGGAAAACAATTTTCTCGCGGTTTGCCCAAACGATCTTTTATGGTTCACTGGGTTATCACGATTCCCCGCGAACCTGTTTCAGTCACACGCTGGTTTTGTTTGTTTTTGTTGGGATGCAAAAAAAGGGTCAAGCTGTTTTCGCCATAGGTCCCGTCTGGCGCGTTTCTCGCTCCATATTTGCCTACACACTTTTGAGAAATAAAATAATTTTAGAGGATTCAACCCACGTTCTCTGTCTTGTACGGTGTAGACGAGCGGGTGAAAAAAATTAACGGGTTGCACGTTTTCGTGATGGTTTACTTTGAGGGGAAAGAAAGACAAATGTTGTCCTTTGAGCGACTTGAATCTTTTTTTTTATTGGGTTGCTGATTTAATGACTTGGAAGTGTTTGCCCGTTGTGCTGATAATTCTAATTTATACGGTTTACAGGTTTTTCTTTTCAGCGATGAAGACATCTGCATCGAATAGTCATTAAAAAGCGCAGCTGAGGGTGGCTATATTGGCAAGAGTGTGGGCTGTTCTTCCTGTTGCTGTTTTTGTGAACATAATATTCTCCTTTATTTAATACTAGCTGTATGTGCACGGCGTTGCCCGTGGAATCGGCACTTCAACAAAATAAAAAAAGCCCACATACAATTACATCAATGAAAGTTTTAAAAACGAAATCAAAACGGAAATATATATATTATTGAGTTGGTCCGCCTCTTTTTCCTCTCGACCGAGTACCGTTAAATCCAAAACAATGTTAAAAAATTACAATGTGATATTTATTACACCGCAAGCAAAGTATGAAAGGCAAAGAAATAAGTTAAGACACGCTTAAAAATAATAATCGAAGTCATCGAGTAAATAAATCATCTCCTCGCAGAACGCGAAAGTAATGACGTCACCCTGGCCCGTCAGGCAATGGAATTGCCCGCAACGTTCCGGAGAGCTGTCGCGTTCGGAAGCTTCGCTAGAGGAAAAATATCGTTCAACTACCAGGAAAAAATTAATTAAAAAAAAAAAAACGAAAAAAGATATTTTAACCATTCTTGTTTTAAATCCGACAGAACTGTTGTAGCTATAAGCTGAAAAATTTTCAAAATGATATCTTTATTAGAACATCGGATACCAGAGTTTTAAGGATTCCAGAAAATTTTATTTTTGAAAAGTGACTATTTTTTTAAAAAATCCCCAAATTCAGTAAATTACGTTAGAAATTCGAAACTAACTTCATTAGAATGGAAATCGTGTGCTCTTTCCAATGGTTTATCTATTTTTGTCGTACAATTATTCAAAACCATTCTATTGAGAAATTAGTGCGAAAAATCAACCAAAACAATACAAAACATTAAATAAAAAAATTTCTAGATTAAATTTTAAAATTTTGGCTTCGAGGTGCATTGAGTCACCATTACGACTACCTGTGTGCCAAATTGCATAGCTGTAATTGCGATAGATTCGTCTGGAGATCGCAGACACACACAAACATTGCCTTTTATAAGACTAGCAGTTTGCGCACGGCGTTGCCCATGGAATCAGGACTTCAACAAAATGGGGGAAAAAAAAACCCGCCTACAATGGCATGAAAAAGTTCTGAAAACAAAACAAAAGATACACATAATTGATTTTCCCGCTTATTTTTCTTCGCGATAATGATATTTGAACTGTAGAAAATACAGAGTACGTTAATCCGAAACAATATTAAATAATTGCAACGTGAAAATGATTATTATAAAGCAAATAAAATATGCGAGACATTAAACACGTTAAGACACTGCCGAAAATAATAATTGAAGTCATTCAGTTGAAGGTTATGACGTCACCTGCGCTCTGCACCGTCTGCCAATGAAATGTGTCGCGGGAGGGAGCTCGATAGATAAAAATATTTTTCAACTGACCAGGAAAAAAATAATTAAAAAAAAAGCGGGAAAAGGATATTTTAACCGTTCTTGTTTTAAATCCGACAGAACCGTTCCATAGTGAAAAAAATAAATAAAATAATAGTGTTGTTAGAACGTCGGATGCAGCAAATTTAAAAACAGAAATTAAATTTCGATAGTAAAACTGACTATTTGAAAAGAAAATCTCAAAATTCAGTAAATTACGTGTGAAGCTCAAAACAAATTTCATTAGAAACAAAATTGTTTGTTCTATCCGATGGTGCATCGATTGTTTTTTAACTATCATTAGGAAAGGTACTACAGCCGTAAACGTCCCGAAAATGACCCAAAACAACACAAAACATTAAATAAAAAATTTTCTAGATTGAATTTTAAAATTCTGACTTCAACGTGCATTGAGTCACCATTACGACTACCAGTGTACCAAATTTCATGGCTGTAAGTGCGATAAATTCATCTGGACATCGCACACACACAAACATTGCCTTTTATAAGTATAGATTATATTTTTTATTTGGTTTATAATGTATACTAATGTTTAATATAGCTCTCGCATTAAAAAAAAAAACTATTACTCCTGAAGTGCTTACCACCCCCATAATCGCATACTTTTGAACGCAATAACTTAACAAAATTAGTTAAATAAATGGAATTTGGTATGTGGCCTTCTTACCTTAATTGTAGATTTGTGTCCAATGTTTGTGTCGATCGGTTAAAAAAAAAAGGCGTTCAAATTGCATAATTAATTTTTCAAATCCGATTCCCCATACTCATGCGTACTGCTAGCAATCTCTGTGCACGTGGAAGCTATTGAGCGAATTTCGTCACTTTGTCCTTGAGCCGGCAAGAGTGGTGTGTGATTGATGCGTTTTAATCGGTATGCATCTTTTTTGAATTTGATTCTTTACCTAAATATTTTACAATCACTATAATCTAATGAGAAATCTTGTGATAGTCATTGGATTCTGGGTTACAGTAGGTTCGAATTTTTT
>BGPR01030986.1:0-18321 GCA_013235015.1 Araneus ventricosus
GAATTATGCAGAGATCCTGTAATACCCTCTGAATTCTTGCGTGTAGTTTGGAATTCAGTCTCCGATCCTTTGCTAAGCTCCAATGAAATCGCAGCAACTATTGAAAAGAGAGTCGGTTCCGCAACTGCTGCTGATGTTTGCGACTTTTACTCCGAAGCTGTTGGTGGATTAACTTCATATGTCGAGCCGCGACCACTTAAACATTACTGCAGAACTATAATTAGAAAAGAATTGTTTGGAAAAAGAAAATGGATTCCAGATGGCATCGAAGATCTTCGTGTACCGAAAAAAATGCGATCTTATTTAAATCTTGATGAATAACTTTTCTCTTAGCTAAATATTAAATGTAGTGTATGAGGAGCGTACTGAAATTAATAAAAATTTAGGTTTAACTTTGCATGTGATTTATCTGATATGAATACGACCACTATTTCTAAATAAAAATTTTACTGTGGAGAAAAGTGCTGAAAAATTGTCCCATTTCTTTAAAGTCTGAATAATGTAAAGTGGGTACTGATTTTACAGTATCGTAAATTTAAACCTTTCCATTACTTTTTTTTCTATTGTAATACATCAATATATTCAGTGAACTGTACCCTTTAAACTACTGTAAGAAACTTGCAACCAATCATATGTTTCGGTGTAAAGATTAATTTTTTAATATTTAGTCTGAGGTATCCAATTTCAACTGGGCAATCCCCATATAAAATTGTTAAGAGAAAAATATTTTAGTTTATGGAGTGTTACAATATTTAAGTATTGTTTATATGATAAAAATGTTTAATATTTTTATTGCAGTTGTATGTCAGAAAGACACCTCTACCTCAGGAATAGACTGACAACATCTTAAATACATACACACATAGATATGCGCAAATGTTTTTGCCACAGCAGGAAACATAACTTTTGATTGTGATTTAGTTAAACCCAGCATTTATCCAAGTCTCTAAACTTAACACATCACGCTTTCAAAAACCGCTGCTAAGTGTAATCTGTTATGAATGTGAGTCAAAATTTCTTGGAAAAATTAAACTTATCAACAAAGGATTTAAGAGAATTTCGGAACCAAAACTAAACAGCAGTACATATAAGATAACTTTAAAATATTGAATTAAATTGAGTTCTCAAAAATAATATGTTATAACAAGAATTTAATAGTCGAAGATTAAACAAGATATTATAGAGCTAATCTATCCTAGCAAAGTTAAACATGAACATTAATTGGGAAGCTTAATTTTCTGATCACAAGTTGAAAGATAACAAGCTTTATAATAAAGGTAAATCAGCAACTTTATACCCCCCAACATTTATTTAAATGTCTAGAAGATGGAATAGTTTTAACTATTTCTGAATCGTTATTAAAAAAATGCCTTCCCCACTGGCCACTTCCAACATGTCTTATCCCTAAAAATGTAAGAAACTTCTTATTTATCCCTCACAACTTTCCACGATATTTCTAATCCTCATATGAAATAAATATAAGTCGTCTGATATTATTGTAATTATTTTCAGCACTGCCCATTGGCCCGATCACAAATAGAGCGTTAGGTGAGCAGTAAATAAAAAAAGTGAACTAATTACTTAAGATCGTTAATTTTTAATAAAAAATGGAATATTGAGCATTTATAAATATCTAAATAGTAATATTATTTTTTATACCCTAGCATTAATATGAAAGAAAAGTCTTATTCTTTTATTTTAAGCAACTTTCTTCATTTTATATGATTAATGTTTATGAATGAAAAAGAAAAAAAGAAGAGATGTAAAGTTTTGTTCAAAATTATTACTTTTTTTTACACTTCTTATTACAGAGAATACATTTAGATATAAGTACCTCAATGTTTTAAATTTTATTATTAATTCAGTCTGATTCATTTGAAAAATATTCAAATAACTCAAACTTTATCAAAGAATATGTGAGAATAAAAAAATTTCATATGACCATAAATTATGTAAAAATAATACCAACTATCACTGTCACCCGATTCACTGTTTTCAGTCTTTGATTACCTTTTTAATAAAGAATGGAATATTGAGCATTTTTAGACATGGAAATAGTAATACTTATTTTTTAAAATCTTAGTAATAACATAAAAGAAAGTATTATCACTTTATTTTAAGCAATTTTCTCCATTTTTGATAATTTAACTAAAATTAAATAAAGAGAGGTTATAAAGCTGCCGTTCAAAATTGTTAGAACGATTCTAAATTTATTCTAAATTTATACTAAAAAGTGTAAAATTTTCATATTTTACACTTTTATTATAGGGAATAAATTTAGATATCAATTTCTCAAATGTATTAATTTTATTATTAATTCAATCTTAATCATTAGAAAAATGTTCAAATAACACAAACGTTATCGCAGAATATGTGAGAATGAAAAAGCTTTCATATAACCCTATATTATGTTTTGTTCAAAATAATTCCAACGATCATTGTTACATCATACACTGTTTTCAGTCTTTGATTAATATTATCAACCAGTTTCTGCGTTGTGTTTTGGTTGATACTGCACTTTCATCTTTGATCGTCTAAAAAATTCCTATTTATTTTTCCTCCCTTCTAATGGCGATTTCTGATTCAAAACTGACCATAAGTTTTATATGGGATTAAAGTCTGGGTTATGTGGTGGCCGCTCAAGTATATTAATCTTGTTTTTCGAGAAATAATCTTTGGCAATCTTTTACATGTGTTTTGGGCCATTATCTCGTTAGTAGATATGACTTTGACCCACATTCAAATTTGTGATGGATTTTTTTAGATTTTGTTATAGGATATCGACGCACATACTTACTGTCGTTTTACAGACGTTCATCACAATTTCGCCAACACCTTTAGAGGAAAAACATCCTCATACCATCACATTTCCGCCTCTTTGTTTTACTGTCTTTAGGACATTCCTTTGTTTAAGCGCCTCACCTGATCGTCACCATTTTCATTTGAGCTTTTTTGATTTAAAAAAAACGCATATTATCTTTTGCCTGACCATAATAGTCCAGTCGAAACTTTAACATGAAAAAAATACATAACAGCGATTTTATAGCTTTAAGTTGTTGGGTCGGAAACGCAAGACATGGCACAGTATTTTGCACCCCGAAATCGAACTGGATAAGGGGGAGAGGGGAGGGATATTCGAACGATCGTTTTTTTTTTTTTTTTGCTTTTAAATAAAAGTCTATTAATCTGAGAGGAAAATTTTCAAATAGAAATTTGTAGGTAGTGAAAAGATCTATAAAATGAATCATCGCTTAATTTGGGCAGGGGTAAATTAAAAAAAAAAAAACGTAAATTTTGAAAAAGTATTTTTTATTTTTTAAAAATTAAAGCGAAATTTTTGAAATTACACATAGGTGCGCATTATATAGTAGGGTATATCTGGTAAAAATTTCAGACCCACATCTTCGTTATTTTTTAAAAAATAAACTTTTTAGGAAAAAAAAAGAATGTCGTCGAAAAATGGCTGTAAGTACATTTTGTAAGTCCGAATTCTCGGAAAGAAAAAATTCCTACTGTAAAAGGGTTGTTCTGCAATAATATCAAATGCCTTTATAATGTTGGATATTTAGTCAAAAGTTCTGAAAACTAAGTTTTAAGTTAACATTTTGTCTTATTTAATATTCCTGAACAAATTGTGCCTATCGCAGAAAATTTTTCTTTTGGGAAAATGCGTTAAGGTAAAATGATAACTTCAAACTTAATTTTCACCTTTTTTTACTGAAATTAGAACATTATAAAGGCATTTGAAATTGTAGAATAAGACTTTCCCACTCAAGCCACCCTAACAGGGCCGGTCCGAACAAAAGCGGGGCCTGGTGCAAAATTGATTTGCGGGGCCTCGAAATTGATTTCGTAAAACAAAATAATTCATTGCATTTTGTTATTTATTACACTTCACAAATTGGCATATTGAGAACTTAAGGAATCCGTGAAAATGATAAATAATTAAATTATATGATTTATGAACGATTTTGAAAGCGATTAAAATGTTAATTTATAAAAATAATAAAAAAATATTATTTTGAATCATGAGAAGGATTTTTCTGCAGATACGACGGTCCTTGATAAGGTCAATACATTTTTCAAAACAGTCTCACAATTTAAATACAGTTCAGATAAATTAATTTAGGAATAAATATTATACCCTGTTATTCAAAACTAACGACAAATTTTAATTTCATTAAATAAATCGATGCAATTGATTTTGTCTTGCCAAGTCGAATGTAAGTCTATACGTTTTCAGACAGTTAGTGAATATCATAAAAACTCCCATGATGTCCCATATTCGTGATACATTTCCATTCTCATCTTTAAAAACATATCGCTATAGATTATGACTAGAAAATATTGAATTTGGAAATATTTTTGACACATGGAGTGGCTGATAAATTCCTTAAAATAAAAACTGTTCATTTTTTTCTCCTCAAGTTCTTTTATTTTTAATTCAGGTGTTACTTTTAAACTTTTCCACTGTTTCCTTTGCAGTTATTAAAAGAAGATATGAATCCCGAAGTACGACACCTTTCAAAACAATTTTAAAAGGATTTTAAAATGTGAATTTGTGTACGGATATCTATATTAGAATTTTGAAATATCTGGCTCGCAATATTTACTTCATTTAGTATGTCAAGCCAAATAACTAAAGTTAATAAAAATTCAAATGAAGTTTATTTTCGATTTAGTGGATTTATGATTTCTTTTCCGTGTCAATAATATATTCATAAAGAAAATTCGAAGCTATAAAAAATTGTGATACTTGAATGTGATCTCACAGATTTCACACTTTTGAAGCGACATTTCCACGTCATTTCTGACAGTGGTTTTAGAGTAAGATATATGAAGTGAAAATATGTTTTTTAATATATCTCGGAGTGTTTTTTAAATATATCTTCGGGTTAAAATAAAAAATTAGAAAACATTTTTAATTTGCAAAATCAGTCAACTGCGCGGGGCTTTTATAAAACGCGGGACCTAGTGCGGTTGCACCGTTCGCACCGCCCTCCGGCCGGCCCTGCACCCTAACATAGAAACTCAGCGTCTCTGCATCCTCAAAAGCATTCATACTCTATCTTCTCTCCACCTCTCTCCCACCTTTGAAAGTGTCTTGTCTCTCATAGACCCATCTCATTCCCTTCATTAGTAAGCTCCCATGTCTCAAATCAAACGCTTCCTTAGCAATCTTCCATGCCGTCCGCCTCGTACTATTATTTATAGCACTCAACCTGAGTAGAAGCGCGGAATGTGCTGGTACTGAAGTAAGCACGTAATATTGGTTAACAACACTTTTAGAGTAGGATTTATTTTTTTCTCAGCGAAATCATACTGATAAAAAAGTATTTACAGGTATTTTCCAAAGACGTTTTTTTGTTTTAAAAATTGACTTTTTTAAAAAATAAAAATATATATGCATCAGAAATTTTTACCGTATATGCCCTACATCATAATGCGTACTTACGTGAAATTTCAAAAATTTCTTTTTATTGTAAAAAATAAATAAAAATAGATTTCAAAATTTACTTTCTTTGAAACTTATTCCTGTCCAAATTAAGCTATTTTAACGTTCGACCATTCATTTTACAGATCTTTTTACTATCCATAAATTTCAAGTTTTAAATTCTTCTCTGAGGTCAATAGCCTTTTATTTAAACGCAAAAAACTATCGTTAGAATCCCCCCCCCCGGGGCCGGGCCGATCTCGGGGTACAAAATGCATTACCATGTTTTGAATGGCCGACCGAACAAATTAAAACAATAAAATCGCTGTTATGTATTTTTTTCAATATTTTCATACTTTTCTAGACCATTCGACTGGACTCTAAACACTGTTCCGGATTTGTGAATCCATCGGTAAAGGCTCATTTTCAAAGGCCAAATCGCATTGTCATGTTTTATTTTGAGATGTATGGTTGTTTTCTTTGCATACAGCTTATCAACCCTGGTTTGCTGATTCTAAGGCGAACTGCTGACTCATTGAATTTTAAGTTTATCTCTATTTCCGTTGACTGTGTATCATTCTTTTTCTGCGCCAAACTTACAGTCATAGAGTCTTCTCTTGTCCTTGTTTTCGTTTTTATGTCTCGCCCTCTCTTGATTTCATTTGTTTTTCTCGTCTCATACTTTCATGCACATACAGCAGATATACAACTTCGACTATTTACAATTTTTCGCTAAGTTTTCATATGATACTCCATCCTTTCGATCGTCATTGATGTTTTGACGAAGAACAAAAGAAACTTCTAAACTCTTGAGCATTACTGTTGGCTTGAATGCTCCATAAACCAAAAAACTAAATTACTAAATAACTAAATGTAATAAAATTTACCAGAATGAAAACAAATCATATTCGTACACAATTAAAAATAAATTTCTTCAGCAGCCGTTCCAATAATTTTGAACATCCAGAATATGCTGTTTAAAACAATAATCTTTTCTAAGAAGTAGTTATAATTAATTAGATGACTAAAATTTATATTCATTTAGAGGATGAAATAACGCACTGGAAAAATAATAGCGAATTATCAAGTTTTTAAAATATTATGGACAAAAGAAAAATTTTTAACAATTCGTTCTCATAATTATTAACAACAGTGTAAACACTGCAAATGTATCAGACATTCTTCTACTGAAATTGCGAGGTTTTGAAGACTAAGATATAAAATGCATTGTTAGAAATTCAGGGAAGCAGACTGCTCAGTTTCCCAATCTGTGGCGTACCTACACAAAATGGCGCACAGGATAAATAACGAAACTGCTGCCTAGCTAACTTTTTCTTTCGAACTTCCGGAAAACGTTATGCGTTTCATCTTTAATCACTTAAATAAGACTAAAATAAGAAATTCAATTAGTTATTGATGTGGACTT
The DNA here is from genome assembly GCA_013235015.1 of Araneus ventricosus. Taxonomy (NCBI): domain Eukaryota; kingdom Metazoa; phylum Arthropoda; class Arachnida; order Araneae; family Araneidae; genus Araneus; species Araneus ventricosus. The sequence goes on from BGPR01030986.1 coordinate 6,861, forward strand.
TTTTTGAAACATTAGAAAAATATAAATAAACGATGCATTCATTTTTATATCGAACTTGAAAAAATTTCTAGAATGTGTGCAAATCTTCTAATCCATAAAGAAATCCCAACCTACATACGAATACTACAGAACACCCCCCGATTTAACAAACCTCAACGGACTAATCCAGAAATTCGCTATATCCGATTTTTCCAATATTGGCTATAAAAACTTTTCTGTAATCTATAAACACATTTCTCTGTTGAATAAATTAATTACACTGAATTATAAATGGGCTTTGATGAATTAAAATAAATATTTGTTTTTAAAAAATTAAATAGTGAAATTAATTTTTACTTACATTTATTTCTCTAAAGTATAAAAATAAGCCGCGATTTTTTGTTGAAAGGTCCTAGATTTCAGATAAATTTCAAGGCAGGGTGTCTATTTGTTACGAACCAGTTTCTGACAAGGAACATATGTTAAGGAATGAGGTAGGCTTATGCTGATCAGGTGCAGGGGAGAAGTTGAACAAGGGTGTAAGTCAACATCGGGGAAAATTGTTTCTCACTGTTGAACTTAAGATAAGGAATGTGGTCGGGGAATTGTGAACGGGGGCAGGAGAAAAGCTGAACAAGTGTGTCTGTTTATGACTGTTGTGGAAACTGGTTTCTGTCTACGCAAGGTGAGGAAATGGTGGAGGAAAGTACATTTATCGAGAAAGAACTGTAACGAATCCTAAAAGTGGTAATTTTGGTTCGCTATATCCAAATCCCTTACTTCTGAAGTGTGTTGCAAGCATTTGAAATTACATTAGTGATATAGGATTCGTTTGGGACCATTTGAAAAGTTCGTTATAACCGAGGGTTTGTTACTCTGATGTTTGACTGTAATTAAAAAACTTATATAGGGTAAGTGGGGTAAAACTACCTCACTAGTAGGGTAAAACCGGGTATTTTTTATTTTAAATAACAATTTAAGAATATTATATGAAAAATTCACATGTAAAGCAGTTGTCTTCTTTCTTCACTCCGCTGCCATTTCTTTGGCCTAGCTAAGACAGTTTCTACATTGGATTAACCCTTCTCATTTATTTAAATTAGAAAACACATCATTAAAATATAAACAATCAACGTCTGATGTGTTTTTATTATCTTCTTTGGAGGAAACATCAGTACTGACTGTCCCTGTCTTATGGCACTTGGAGTACCCTGTTTTAACGAGAGTGCAGAGGCTCTAAAAAACGAAATAGAACCTCTCAATTATTGGAAGAAATCCCTATTGTTTTATAGGGTACGGATTCTTAGAAAACATATAATAAACTGAACTAAAATAGTTTTAATAAATATGATGATTTTTAAGTAAGGTTGGTTTAAAATCAAACGAACATTAGAGAGTTGACGTCTTAAAACAAACCCATATAGCAATTTTAGTTTGCAGCAATCTTGCAACAAGTTTGACAAGGCAAGACCGCAAGTTCACAACAAGACTGCAGCAAGTTAACGCAAACGAGTTAGTCACCACGCGTCAAACTATAGCACAAAGAGAGTAAGCGGGCAAGCCTCGGATTCGAACCGCCGATAACACACTTCAGTCGCCTTGGCCACTAAGCTAGCGGGACTCTGCCGGGGCTAGATAGATTGAACTAATAGATCGTGCATCTACACGTTTTATTTAAACTGTTTTTTTTATTTCATTAATTTTTAAAATTTTGAGTTGATAATACGATTTGAAGTCAAAGGGAGAGCGATTTTCGCTAATAAATACGTTTTGCTAGTGGAATAAATTATGAAATTAGGCCAAAAATGTAATTATTTTTTAAAAATATGGAACACAAAGTAAGTTATTATTTTTCAACACACATTTACTGTGTTTTAGATTTAATTTGTTTACGAACGTTAAAATTTCAACATTAAGAAAAAGGCGATATATAGTTTTCTTTAAAGTCCGAATTCTATATTTATAGAAAGATGGAGTATTTTTAAAAAGACGTAGTTATTTTTTTCAATTTATCATTGATTTATTGAATTAACAGAAAGAAGGACGGTCTAGGAGATGCTATTAAAAATCGGATGCTTTTTAAAACAGAGACGAAGATCAAAACCAGATATATAATATATCCAGGTCATGGTGTGTAAGTATTCTTTATCAACTTCGCAGCAAACTTGCTTTGCAAGTGGGTTGGTCGATTATTCTTTGTTACTTTGCAGGAAGTTTACTGCAATGTTGCAACATCAAGTTTGTCTTGACAAGCTAATATCGAGAAACTTCACACTTGCTGCAATTATACATGCCGTCTGGGAATAAACCTTCATAAATGCAGTGAATTTACAGCTGCAACTCGCCACTGTGACTGCTCCTTTTTCTTGACTAGTGCAGTGTAATTCACTTCAGAATATATCTGCTAGAAAGAATAACTAATAGCGCTAGAATCCATGGTTCTTAATTTTACTACACTACTCGGTTTTATATGACGTCTAGATATATCATCAAGTGTCGCATGGCACCCCACCACCTCCATTTTGGAACGAAATTTTAGAAACACTTCTCCACTGTACATTCTCCTATGAGAAAACCTTCAGGCAGTTCGCTCGCCACAATCACCAAACCAATTTCGACAATTTTTAATTCATATTAAAGCTTATGACGGTCATCAAGTGTCGTCTGTCCCCACCACCCTCCATTTTCAAAGGAAATTTTAAAACTCTTCACTGTACATTCTTCTATGGGAAAACCTTCAGGCAGTTCACTCGCCACAATCACCAAACCAATTTCGACAATTTTTATTTCATATGAAAGCTTATGACGGTCATCAAATGCCGACTGTCCCCACCACCTTCCATTTTCAAAGGAAATTTTAAAATTCTTCACCACTGTACATTAGGGTGGATCGCTCTTCTATGGAGAAAAAAAGTTATTATTAATCAAAACCTACCTATGCGGAAAAGATGTTGCATGGTATGGAGATTAAGAGAAAAATAAAATAAAAAAATAAATGTTAGTTTAAGAACCGCCGCAAGGGGGTTGAATTTTTGAAAAAAATGGAAAAATACTTAATTTTGATTATACAATTAAAAAAAATATTATTATTAATCAAAACCTACTTATGCGGATAAGATATTCTATGGTATGGAGATTAAGAGAAAAATAATAAAAAAATTTAAATTCTAAATTTAATACTATCGGAAGGGGTTGAATTTTCAGAAAAAAATGGAAAAATACTTAATTTTGATTATTGATTATACGATTTCATATTCGAAATAATTGTTTTTTTGCAATATAAATAACCAAAAGTGCTGATTAATGAGTAGTATAATGTACATTGCAACATTTTATAACTCAGCTCCAACTCCCCACACCGTCAAATAAATCCGGTTAAACAACTAGAGCAGTAGGCAATGATTTTTTGTGCTTGCAGAACTCTTCGAAGAGCTAATGTGATTTCTGTCGTCAGCTAGCATTGATATCAGGACATTTTCTGGATGGCCAAAAAAATCAGTTTCTTTTAATAACAGGGTCTATGACATCCTTCAAATCATTCGAGAAATAACGCGATAGAACGATTGATTGATGCAAATGCTGTGCCTCATAAATTATGGTTTCGTTTTGATCTTGAACCACATAGACGCATAGATTTTTGTAATGAATGTCGTTAATGTCAAAAAAGCATCGGATGAATTTTCGTGAGCTACATTGAACCTGAGAATTCTGTTCGCGATTCTAAGCCACCTTGAGTGGCAAACTTTTCCAGGATTTATCTTCAACTGACTTTCTCTGCAATGTCAGCAGTTTTATGACTTCACAAATTTCCATTAAGTACATTTGATCAATACTTAAGTCTTTCTTGTTAGTCACTTCACATAGCGTGTTTTCTATTGGCGTGGATGAAACTACAGATAGCTTCTCGCATCCGGCCAACGATTTTCTTATTTCGCCAGTCAGGCTTCTGGGCCCAGTTGTGGTTTTATCCACGCGCGCGAAATGATGACGTAGTGGAAGCTCGTTGGCGTGTAACTGGCTCACAAGCCATTGTAGTGAACGATTCAGGATCAGTTCCATGTTACGTATAATACCTCCTTTGACACCTGTGTTGACAGATGTTCCGTCACAACCAACTTTGTTACATCTATGTCATTGTCAACGCATGACAAAAAAACTATACATGTTATTTCCAATAATTTGCGCTCTCCCGAAATTTAAAGACACGTGGCCGATGCACTCAGAGCCAGGTTCTTTCACCAAGTTTATGTGTTCTTCTATTATGACTTTTCTTCTGTTGTCTTCCATTGATAGAGTCCTTTCTTTTCACCCATCGAAGTATAAACCAAACTGGTCATGGTCATAATCTTTTATGACCTGAGACAATAGAGTGGTTCTTGCCTTTGTTCTCCCACGCTGAAATTTATTTCTGTCAACAACGTTCAAAACGTTGCTTTCTGAGATAATGCCCACATCTTGAAGAGCAGCTGACACGATGGCAGCGCCTGCTCGATCGGAAATACCAAATCGGTCGAATGTTCTAACTGCAGTTAAAACTTTTTTTCACTACCTGTGTGCACCCAACCGGCACAGTTGCTGTCATGACATCAGGCACGGGGACACGGGGCGGCGTGCTGTCACTACAGGTGTGACTGTGGGGAAGATTCCATGAAGTACCTCTTCCGACTTATGGAGGCGTGGGAGGATAAAGCAGAAGACAGAAAAAAGACGGGATTGCCTACTGCTCTAGTTGTTTTGCCAGACTGATTTGACGGTGTGGGGAGGGGGAGCTGAGTCATAAAATGTTGCAATGTACATTATACTATTCACTACTCATTAATCAACACTTTTGGTTATTTATATTGCAAAAAAAACAATTATTTCGAATATGAAATCGTATAATCAATAATCAAAATTAAGAATTTTTCCATTTTTTTCTGAAAATTCAACCCCCTTGCGGCGGTTCTTAACCTAAAATTTAATTTTTTATTTTATTTTTCTATTTATCTATATACCATAGAACATCTTTTCTGTATAGGTAGGATTTGAAATTCTGAAAAAAAAATTTTCGATCCACCCTACTGTACATTCTCTTATTGAAAAACCTTCAGGCAGTTCACTCCCCACACTCACCAAACCAATTTCTACAACTTTTATTTCAAATGAAAGCTTATGACGGTCATCAAGGATCGTATGCCCCCCAACCACCCTCCATTTTCGAGAGAAATTGCAAAAACCCTATTCCACTGTGCATTCTTGTATGGGGAAAATCTGTAGACAGTTTCCAAGCGACAAACGACAAACCGATTTCGACATTTCTTTTCATATAGAAGCTAATGACGTCTAGATATGTCATCAAGGGTCGTCTGCACCCTGCACCCTTAATTTTAAATGATGGAAATAACGCAGAGTTATTGTAAAATAGTACGGAGTTCCTGAGTCTCAAAAACTGGCCAGATTTCGCCTATTTATTACGTTACTTCTAATAACTATCCAATCAGAATGCTCCGCTTTATTTTCGTAAGTTTTAAATAATAGTTTTCATTTGCATGAAATTCTGTTGTATCTTCTTGCAATTTAGAATCAATGGAAGTGTTTTCTATTTTTTTTCCTTGCATTAAAAACCTTGAATTTATTTGCATTACTTTTGGACTCCGGCATTGAAGATTCCATTGACTTAGTATTACAACGGAGTTGCGTAGGTAAGGCATTTTCATTTAAATAAACAAAACAGAAATCTGGTTTTTGCCCTGTGATTCGAGCATGCAAGTGGAGAGTGTCCTCCTCACTTCTTCAGCAGCTGGTTTTTTTCTGCTATATCTTTAATAATATAATACATGCTAAAGTGTATCTCATTGGCCTAGCAAGGGGGTTGCAGGGAGGGTACTGATACCTCGGGCGCCGGCTTGTTGGGCACCGTGTTTTCAAATTTTTAATGTGTTTCAAGTCAGAAAAAAATCTTATAACTTTCTTCCTTAAATTCTTAAAAAATTCCCAGGTATTTTTTTTAAATTTCAGGAAAATACTCAGATATTTCTAGTTACTTTCAAATTTATTTGTATTCAAGTAAGTGTTTAAGGGCGAGGGGAAATATCCCCGCATTAGGTTAGCTTCTTTCCAAATTCTGTAGGGTGACTGATGTCTTTTTGAAACGAATGACAAAGAGTCATCCTCATCAAATTTCTCGTTCCGTCCCGTTTCCAAGAAAAAAGTGGTCAAGAGTGGCGGAACTAAAGACTCTATTAATTTTATGATATCTATCGAATTCCCTCCCATCTTTGTTAAACGCTCATTCAGGGCCATATCAGAACCTTTATCATCATGGTCCCCTACCGGCTCTTATCTTAATCTTATTATGGTACATGCTCGGACATGTGAAATCTCGTTAAAGGAGGAAATGTCTCCATGAATCAAGTTCTTACCATGGGAAAGTTTATTGCTATTTGAGAAACGCCGATTTTTAAAGCTGAGCGAGACTAAAAACCGCAGCTTTGGCGAAGAAATAAAGCATATTTTCTTCGCTTGTTTAGGGGGGAAAATGTAGTGCGGCGCTCTACATAATTGTGTTCATTTTATTTGTTGCAAAGCTCTCTCAATCGTGTATTCTCATCTATGGTCCATCCATGGCCTATACAGTTTCAATTGAAGCCTGCTAATTACAGAATTAAACACTCCAGTGTTCACCACTGTACCGTCATATCCCAGAAAAATAAGGTTGCTAAATCATCCAATAGTGCATTGGTTACCTATTCATAAATGCTGAAATTGGCCGAGATGGATATTGTCTTCGCAGATTCGTTACTACTGCTGTTAGGTTTGGAGCTACTGATTACGTAGATTTTATTGACTGACAAACTTGTTATGTGACATCGCCTCCAGTTCTCAGAGGGATCAGTTGTCATGAAATTCTGAAGATGATACAGAACTATTTACCAATGGACTGCTTGGACTTCAGTAAATTTCCTTTACACACACAAGCAGTAGAACGGATTCTGAAACTAGTTACTGAAGCCTCCAGAAAAACAGTTGGACCGCAGAACAGAGATGGTTTTATTAGAGCTACACAAGAATCCAGAAAACACACATCAAAATTTGAGTCCAAAAATATTACAAACAATTGTGCTTTTGTAATATGTATGTTTGAAAGGTTGAATAAAGTTTCTGTTCGAATTATAATGAGGTAAGTGAAATGTGTATTTATTTAAAAATTCGATTTTAATTTCCAAAATTCAGTGCCGTTGAGGCGACAGAAGATATTAACTATAATTCTAAGATTTTGTTAAGGTGTTGTTCTTAAAAAATAGTAACTTTTAAGCACTACCTCAAACCTATCGACGAAATCTGTGATTATTTATTAATTTTTGAATTTTAACCATTTTTAGTCCGATTTTCACAACTTTCCGACTATTGAGGCGACAGAAGATATTAATTTAGAGTTACAAGATTTTGCACACTTTTAATGATGGGAGTTTATAACTGTTCCTAACTACAGCAAAAAGTGCTAATATACTTCGATATTTTTCAACCTTCCCTAGTATTGAGATATGTTTCCATGGCTCCTTGGAGATCTTCACTGGAGTGGAAAGTCTGTCTCCCAAGCCTGTTTAGCTCTGAAGGAAGATTTAAGTAAATCTAAGCGTAGTAATAAAACCATTTCATTATTCACACTTGTCTTTATTTCATGCAGCAATGAGGTTAAAAAAATTCCCATCAATTTTTTTCATTTATATTTACTCTTGTACCTGTCTATAATCTTAGTTTGTAGTTTTTCCGGAAGAAAATCGACGTGTTAATAAGACAGTTATTGCTATTATATTTTAAGACTAATTTGTGACAATTTTCGGAATGAAAAATTCAGAATCGGTTTGCTATTTTATTACTTAGTCGCTAGTAATTACGGGTCAAAATTATATATAATAATATTAATTATATATAATTAATATATAACAGCGTGGGACCATCCAACGCATAGGACAGAAGGAAGGAAGGCTTTGAAAGGAAAGCAACTTTTTTTTGTAAATAAAGCATTAAAATGGACAAGGACATTAAATTTCCATTAAAATGGACAAGGAGTATCAAGAGAATGTGAGTGGGTCATTAACGAAGGCTCCAAGACGCACTACTGGTCACTATGATGCTCGCTTACTTCTTCTTACCCACAGGTGGTTTTCGCATCTGTGAGAAGGACTCACACCTATGTCGTAAATGTTCCGCTTAAGTTTGGAAAGGTTGAAGTGCGTAATCCTATAATTTAAAAGGCTCCTTTGGCATATAGGTTGTGCGTCGGCTTGGATGAGAAAATTGTCGGTTTAAGACCGATTATACAGAAGAATAATCTGGTTTGTGAGTTTAGTGTATGTTGAAACTATAGTGTTCAAACATTTTGCCTCTTGTTTGGCGTATAAGAAGATAAAGGGTGAGTGTGTTTGTGTGCCTATAATGCCATAATCAATAGACTGTGCCAGCCTGTAGGCTTTCTCCTTTACTTTGGTTGAGGAGATTCTATGTTAAGACCCGATTCCACCGTGTTTGTGGGTTTGGTGCCCATTGAAAATGTCCTTTCCAAACATCTTGCCGCGTGCGTGGTGCAGGGTTTTGGAAAAGAAAATGCCAGTAAAGATGCTTCTCTTGTCATCAGATAATGATGGCGTGTGTTTCAAAATATCTTCATTAGTGCAAATCACTAATTTATAAGAAGTAAACTTCATTTCTTATATGGTCTCAGGGAGGTTAAGGAACAATTGGGACTTATTTGCATCTTCCATTGAAAAGTTCGAAAATATTTTCGGAATCGTTGTGCGTGCTTTAAGAATAATTGTTTGCCACGAGACTTAGGTGTGTCTGATTTTAAACTAACATTAATATACTTGTCAAACACAATGTCGACACTCGTACTATCTTCAAAACAATGTAGCAAATGTGGAATAAAATTATTTGTGCGTATGGTCCGAATGTTTTTGCAGTATATGTTAGTAATACGTGTAGCAGTGCTGCACATTCGATGGCAATTGCAGTAACTCTTGGTTTCTGAGGATTTTCACGGACCTGGCAGTTGATTTTACCAGTAACATTGCTTTTAGCTTTTTTCATAATAGTAAATTTTTGAGAAGGCTTTCTAAGATATCCGAATTCCGAAATGGACGATGACTATTTAGATTTCTCATGAGTAAAATGTTATCCACGTCTTCTTGTCGTATTTGACATAAGTTGCAAAATAAATGTGCATCTAGTTTCAAATTTGCAACTTTTTTTCCTTAGAAATCACTCTCAAGATTTAATCTTGAAGGGTGTGCTATTATTTCTTTTTAAAGCAGTACGGATAGTAGTACTACACTTATTAATCTCTCTTTAACGTCAAAGTCATACTGGTCCTGATCTATTTTCTTTGCCTTCACCAGTGGTCAATCCAGGGGGCAATCGGGTGGCAGCGCCCCCCCCAGAGCTAAACAAAAATTCATGATCTTATTTAAAATCACTACAATTGTGTGTTCTTAACTTTCATTTAAAAAAAATAATAAAATCGTGACAACATTGCTTTCTGGCTTGACAGTCTCGAAAATTTTCCCACTTTTGTAGTCATTCCACTTGTACTTGTAGCGTTAACGCGGTCTAAAACATTTTTTCGCTAATTATTTCATTGTAATTTTTTATTAAATTATCGAAAGTATTGTAGTGTTCTTTATGAATCTTATTGACAGGTGAGGAAAGTCTGTAAAGATAAAGTTCTTTGGTTTACATAAGCCATGAGGTTTGACATTCGTCACTACGTTACAAAATTTTTATGACCTCAGGCCACCCGCCCTCCGACCCAAATCCTGGATTCACCACTGGCCTTCACTGATTATTTTCCAACCATCACGTTAGTAACGATAGTAAACAAATATTCTCCGTTAATTGAATGCCCATGTTTACGATAAGTTGATAGGAGTGCAAGTTTGTTATATCGGTCCTCAAATGATCTTATTACCTTACGACAATTTTTTTAAAGAATTTTTCTTCGCCTAAATAAACCGCTGTATTGCAAATTGTTTTGTCCAATCTCTAATGTTGATGATTGAACAACACGTTCATTTCTTCCCTCGAGATTACAAAATAAACAAAAATGTGTAGGGTCGCTGGTTTTAAATGATGATTTTGTAGGTGTTTCTAATGTAGAGGATATCACGTTTGTCTATTTTACTCATTTGCTCTGCAATTTATAAGTGTCATATTTGTTACGACAAACTTTATGATACACAGCTTTCTTATGCTCTACCGTTTGCTCCATTTCTTCTCCTTCATCAAACTGTTCCAGCCGCACTATTTTGGGAAGAAGTCGATAGTAACTAAAACATTCTAATGCTTCAGATATTGATTTATATCAGTTGTAATAGTTGATCGAATTAAGGGGAACTTGAATTATATTGAGACAAGAAACAGAGCTAACACTAGACTTTTAGCGTCAAAGCCAATGCACACATCGACAAGCTGAAGTTTACGTGTTTTCGACACCTTGGAGCTGTTATTTACTTGCAACAAACAAAATTGGGTTAGCAATTTCACAGAATTATAAAAAATTTAAAAAATATATACATATACAGAAGATATATTAATTGAAGTTTTTTTTATTTTTCTTCTTTTCTGACCCACTATTCGCAATTTTCCATGTAATTTAAGGGCTTGTATGGAAATTAAGGTTTTTTTCATTAATTTTTTTGTCATGTTTTACTGATTATAGCCATTAAGTATAATAATGACAAGGACAAAAGAATAAAAAAACAGCAATTTTCATTTTTACTTGCATACGTAGCCACTTGGGCCGCCATTTTAAAACTAGGAGTCTAAGTCATGGGATCTGGGCCGAATTCTGAACCTGAACACATTCACAAATGAATTACCAAGTTTCATGCTGGTAACCAGAAATCTAATATTTTCGAGCTAATCTACCTCACTACAACACCATTCTAAAATCTTTTCAAAATTATATTAGAAATCCTGGGAGGATTTTTTCTGCAAAAATTTAAAAAATTGTCCTGAAATCAAAATGTATAACACCCCAGTTCCCTGGAAAAAAGAAGTTAAGTATCGAAGAGTTATTTTAGATAGAAGCCTCACTTTTAGACCCCATATTTAATATATAAAGGAAAATTTAATTAAGCTTTCAGAGCCCAATATTCTCTTATTTGCAGGAACTCTAGACTCTCCATCCAAAACAAACCGCTCATCTACCCAGCATATCCGATTATAACATATGGTAGTCCTGTTTGGGTCTTCACAGCTGCCACAGATTTTGACATCATTCAGGTCCTGGAAAATAAAACCATTCTGATGATTGTGCAGGCCTCTTGGTGCTTCAGAAATGATGATATTAGAGAAGCTCTCAAAATCCCTTCTCTCGAAGAATTCATCATTAAATACTCAGAAATCTTTTATAAAATATTAACCAAATTGATAACATCACGATCAAAAATATTCCTTCCTATGATAGTTCCCTTGAAATTAATCGCAAGAGACTCAAGGCTAT
>BGPR01030987.1:0-18321 GCA_013235015.1 Araneus ventricosus
GAATTATGCAGAGATCCTGTAATACCCTCTGAATTCTTGCGTGTAGTTTGGAATTCAGTCTCCGATCCTTTGCTAAGCTCCAATGAAATCGCAGCAACTATCGAAAAGAGAGTCGGTTCCGCAACTGCTGCTGATGTTTGCGACTTTTACTCCGAAGCTGTTGGTGGATTAACTTCATATGTCGAGCCGCGACCACTTAAACATTACTGCAGAACTATAATTAGAAAAGAATTGTTTGGAAAAAGAAAATGGATTCCAGATGGCATCGAAGATCTTCGTGTACCGAAAAAAATGCGATCTTATTTAAATCTTGATGAATAACTTTTCTCTTAGCTAAATATTAAATGTAGTGTATGAGGAGCGTACTGAAATTAATAAAAATTTAGGTTTAACTTTGCATGTGATTTATCTGATATGAATACGACCACTATTTCTAAATAAAAATTTTACTGTGGAGAAAAGTGCTGAAAAATTGTCCCATTTCTTTAAAGTCTGAATAATGTAAAGTGGGTACTGATTTTACAGTATCGTAAATTTAAACCTTTCCATTACTTTTTTTTCTATTGTAATACATCAATATATTCAGTGAACTGTACCCTTTAAACTACTGTAAGAAACTTGCAACCAATCATATGTTTCGGTGTAAAGATTAATTTTTTAATATTTAGTCTGAGGTATCCAATTTCAACTGGGCAATCCCCATATAAAATTGTTAAGAGAAAAATATTTTAGTTTATGGAGTGTTACAATATTTAAGTATTGTTTATATGATAAAAATGTTTAATATTTTTATTGCAGTTGTATGTCAGAAAGACACCTCTACCTCAGGAATAGACTGACAACATCTTAAATACATACACACATAGATATGCGCAAATGTTTTTGCCACAGCAGGAAACATAACTTTTGATTGTGATTTAGTTAAACCCAGCATTTATCCAAGTCTCTAAACTTAACACATCACGCTTTCAAAAACCGCTGCTAAGTGTAATCTGTTATGAATGTGAGTCAAAATTTCTTGGAAAAATTAAACTTATCAACAAAGGATTTAAGAGAATTTCGGAACCAAAACTAAACAGCAGTACATATAAGATAACTTTAAAATATTGAATTAAATTGAGTTCTCAAAAATAATATGTTATAACAAGAATTTAATAGTCGAAGATTAAACAAGATATTATAGAGCTAATCTATCCTAGCAAAGTTAAACATGAACATTAATTGGGAAGCTTAATTTTCTGATCACAAGTTGAAAGATAACAAGCTTTATAATAAAGGTAAATCAGCAACTTTATACCCCCCAACATTTATTTAAATGTCTAGAAGATGGAATAGTTTTAACTATTTCTGAATCGTTATTAAAAAAATGCCTTCCCCACTGGCCACTTCCAACATGTCTTATCCCTAAAAATGTAAGAAACTTCTTATTTATCCCTCACAACTTTCCACGATATTTCTAATCCTCATATGAAATAAATATAAGTCGTCTGATATTATTGTAATTATTTTCAGCACTGCCCATTGGCCCGATCACAAATAGAGCGTTAGGTGAGCAGTAAATAAAAAAAGTGAACTAATTACTTAAGATCGTTAATTTTTAATAAAAAATGGAATATTGAGCATTTATAAATATCTAAATAGTAATATTATTTTTTATACCCTAGCATTAATATGAAAGAAAAGTCTTATTCTTTTATTTTAAGCAACTTTCTTCATTTTATATGATTAATGTTTATGAATGAAAAAGAAAAAAAGAAGAGATGTAAAGTTTTGTTCAAAATTATTACTTTTTTTTACACTTCTTATTACAGAGAATACATTTAGATATAAGTACCTCAATGTTTTAAATTTTATTATTAATTCAGTCTGATTCATTTGAAAAATATTCAAATAACTCAAACTTTATCAAAGAATATGTGAGAATAAAAAAATTTCATATGACCATAAATTATGTAAAAATAATACCAACTATCACTGTCACCCGATTCACTGTTTTCAGTCTTTGATTACCTTTTTAATAAAGAATGGAATATTGAGCATTTTTAGACATGGAAATAGTAATACTTATTTTTTAAAATCTTAGTAATAACATAAAAGAAAGTATTATCACTTTATTTTAAGCAATTTTCTCCATTTTTGATAATTTAACTAAAATTAAATAAAGAGAGGTTATAAAGCTGCCGTTCAAAATTGTTAGAACGATTCTAAATTTATTCTAAATTTATACTAAAAAGTGTAAAATTTTCATATTTTACACTTTTATTATAGGGAATAAATTTAGATATCAATTTCTCAAATGTATTAATTTTATTATTAATTCAATCTTAATCATTAGAAAAATGTTCAAATAACACAAACGTTATCGCAGAATATGTGAGAATGAAAAAGCTTTCATATAACCCTATATTATGTTTTGTTCAAAATAATTCCAACGATCATTGTTACATCATACACTGTTTTCAGTCTTTGATTAATATTATCAACCAGTTTCTGCGTTGTGTTTTGGTTGATACTGCACTTTCATCTTTGATCGTCTAAAAAATTCCTATTTATTTTTCCTCCCTTCTAATGGCGATTTCTGATTCAAAACTGACCATAAGTTTTATATGGGATTAAAGTCTGGGTTATGTGGTGGCCGCTCAAGTATATTAATCTTGTTTTTCGAGAAATAATCTTTGGCAATCTTTTACATGTGTTTTGGGCCATTATCTCGTTAGTAGATATGACTTTGACCCACATTCAAATTTGTGATGGATTTTTTTAGATTTTGTTATAGGATATCGACGCACATACTTACTGTCGTTTTACAGACGTTCATCACAATTTCGCCAACACCTTTAGAGGAAAAACATCCTCATACCATCACATTTCCGCCTCTTTGTTTTACTGTCTTTAGGACATTCCTTTGTTTAAGCGCCTCACCTGATCGTCACCATTTTCATTTGAGCTTTTTTGATTTAAAAAAAACGCATATTATCTTTTGCCTGACCATAATAGTCCAGTCGAAACTTTAACATGAAAAAAATACATAACAGCGATTTTATAGCTTTAAGTTGTTGGGGCGGAAACGCAAGACATGGCACAGTATTTTGCACCCCGAAATCGAACTGGATAAGGGGGAGAGGGGAGGGATATTCGAACGATCGTTTTTTTTTTTTTTTTGCTTTTAAATAAAAGTCTATTAATCTGAGAGGAAAATTTTCAAATAGAAATTTGTAGGTAGTGAAAAGATCTATAAAATGAATCATCGCTTAATTTGGGCAGGGGTAAATTAAAAAAAAAAAAACGTAAATTTTGAAAAAGTATTTTTTATTTTTTAAAAATTAAAGCGAAATTTTTGAAATTACACATAGGTGCGCATTATATAGTAGGGTATATCTGGTAAAAATTTCAGACCCACATCTTCGTTATTTTTTAAAAAATAAACTTTTTAGGAAAAAAAAAGAATGTCGTCGAAAAATGGCTGTAAGTACATTTTGTAAGTCCGAATTCTCGGAAAGAAAAAATTCCTACTGTAAAAGGGTTGTTCTGCAATAATATCAAATGCCTTTATAATGTTGGATATTTAGTCAAAAGTTCTGAAAACTAAGTTTTAAGTTAACATTTTGTCTTATTTAATATTCCTGAACAAATTGTGCCTATCGCAGAAAATTTTTCTTTTGGGAAAATGCGTTAAGGTAAAATGATAACTTCAAACTTAATTTTCACCTTTTTTTACTGAAATTAGAACATTATAAAGGCATTTGAAATTGTAGAATAAGACTTTCCCACTCAAGCCACCCTAACAGGGCCGGTCCGAACAAAAGCGGGGCCTGGTGCAAAATTGATTTGCGGGGCCTCGAAATTGATTTCGTAAAACAAAATAATTCATTGCATTTTGTTATTTATTACACTTCACAAATTGGCATATTGAGAACTTAAGGAATCCGTGAAAATGATAAATAATTAAATTATATGATTTATGAACGATTTTGAAAGCGATTAAAATGTTAATTTATAAAAATAATAAAAAAATATTATTTTGAATCATGAGAAGGATTTTTCTGCAGATACGACGGTCCTTGATAAGGTCAATACATTTTTCAAAACAGTCTCACAATTTAAATACAGTTCAGATAAATTAATTTAGGAATAAATATTATACCCTGTTATTCAAAACTAACGACAAATTTTAATTTCATTAAATAAATCGATGCAATTGATTTTGTCTTGCCAAGTCGAATGTAAGTCTATACGTTTTCAGACAGTTAGTGAATATCATAAAAACTCCCATGATGTCCCATATTCGTGATACATTTCCATTCTCATCTTTAAAAACATATCGCTATAGATTATGACTAGAAAATATTGAATTTGGAAATATTTTTGACACATGGAGTGGCTGATAAATTCCTTAAAATAAAAACTGTTCATTTTTTTCTCCTCAAGTTCTTTTATTTTTAATTCAGGTGTTACTTTTAAACTTTTCCACTGTTTCCTTTGCAGTTATTAAAAGAAGATATGAATCCCGAAGTACGACACCTTTCAAAACAATTTTAAAAGGATTTTAAAATGTGAATTTGTGTACGGATATCTATATTAGAATTTTGAAATATCTGGCTCGCAATATTTACTTCATTTAGTATGTCAAGCCAAATAACTAAAGTTAATAAAAATTCAAATGAAGTTTATTTTCGATTTAGTGGATTTATGATTTCTTTTCCGTGTCAATAATATATTCATAAAGAAAATTCGAAGCTATAAAAAATTGTGATACTTGAATGTGATCTCACAGATTTCACACTTTTGAAGCGACATTTCCACGTCATTTCTGACAGTGGTTTTAGAGTAAGATATATGAAGTGAAAATATGTTTTTTAATATATCTCGGAGTGTTTTTTAAATATATCTTCGGGTTAAAATAAAAAATTAGAAAACATTTTTAATTTGCAAAATCAGTCAACTGCGCGGGGCTTTTATAAAACGCGGGACCTAGTGCGGTTGCACCGTTCGCACCGCCCTCCGGCCGGCCCTGCACCCTAACATAGAAACTCAGCGTCTCTGCATCCTCAAAAGCATTCATACTCTATCTTCTCTCCACCTCTCTCCCACCTTTGAAAGTGTCTTGTCTCTCATAGACCCATCTCATTCCCTTCATTAGTAAGCTCCCATGTCTCAAATCAAACGCTTCCTTAGCAATCTTCCATGCCGTCCGCCTCGTACTATTATTTATAGCACTCAACCTGAGTAGAAGCGCGGAATGTGCTGGTACTGAAGTAAGCACGTAATATTGGTTAACAACACTTTTAGAGTAGGATTTATTTTTTTCTCAGCGAAATCATACTGATAAAAAAGTATTTACAGGTATTTTCCAAAGACGTTTTTTTGTTTTAAAAATTGACTTTTTTAAAAAATAAAAATATATATGCATCAGAAATTTTTACCGTATATGCCCTACATCATAATGCGTACTTACGTGAAATTTCAAAAATTTCTTTTTATTGTAAAAAATAAATAAAAATAGATTTCAAAATTTACTTTCTTTGAAACTTATTCCTGTCCAAATTAAGCTATTTTAACGTTCGACCATTCATTTTACAGATCTTTTTACTATCCATAAATTTCAAGTTTTAAATTCTTCTCTGAGGTCAATAGCCTTTTATTTAAACGCAAAAAACTATCGTTAGAATCCCCCCCCCCGGGGCCGGGCCGATCTTGGGGTACAAAATGCATTACCATGTTTTGAATGGCCGACCGAACAAATTAAAACAATAAAATCGCTGTTATGTATTTTTTTCAATATTTTCATACTTTTCTAGACCATTCGACTGGACTCTAAACACTGTTCCGGATTTGTGAATCCATCGGTAAAGGCTCATTTTCAAAGGCCAAATCGCATTGTCATGTTTTATTTTGAGATGTATGGTTGTTTTCTTTGCATACAGCTTATCAACCCTGGTTTGCTGATTCTAAGGCGAACTGCTGACTCATTGAATTTTAAGTTTATCTCTATTTCCGTTGACTGTGTATCATTCTTTTTCTGCGCCAAACTTACAGTCATAGAGTCTTCTCTTGTCCTTGTTTTCGTTTTTATGTCTCGCCCTCTCTTGATTTCATTTGTTTTTCTCGTCTCATACTTTCATGCACATACAGCAGATATACAACTTCGACTATTTACAATTTTTCGCTAAGTTTTCATATGATACTCCATCCTTTCGATCGTCATTGATGTTTTGACGAAGAACAAAAGAAACTTCTAAACTCTTGAGCATTACTGTTGGCTTGAATGCTCCATAAACCAAAAAACTAAATTACTAAATAACTAAATGTAATAAAATTTACCAGAATGAAAACAAATCATATTCGTACACAATTAAAAATAAATTTCTTCAGCAGCCGTTCCAATAATTTTGAACATCCAGAATATGCTGTTTAAAACAATAATCTTTTCTAAGAAGTAGTTATAATTAATTAGATGACTAAAATTTATATTCATTTAGAGGATGAAATAACGCACTGGAAAAATAATAGCGAATTATCAAGTTTTTAAAATATTATGGACAAAAGAAAAATTTTTAACAATTCGTTCTCATAATTATTAACAACAGTGTAAACACTGCAAATGTATCAGACATTCTTCTACTGAAATTGCGAGGTTTTGAAGACTAAGATATAAAATGCATTGTTAGAAATTCAGGGAAGCAGACTGCTCAGTTTCCCAATCTGTGGCGTACCTACACAAAATGGCGCACAGGATAAATAACGAAACTGCTGCCTAGCTAACTTTTTCTTTCGAACTTCCGGAAAACGTTATGCGTTTCATCTTTAATCACTTAAATAAGACTAAAATAAGAAATTCAATTAGTTATTGATGTGGACTTTTTTTGAAACATTAGAAAAATATAAATAAACGATGCATTCATTTTTATATCGAACTTGAAAAAATTTCTAGAATGTGTGCAAATCTTCTAATCCATAAAGAAATCCCAACCTACATACGAATACTACAGAACACCCCCCGATTTAACAAACCTCAACGGACTAATCCAGAAATTCGCTATATCCGATTTTTCCAATATTGGCTATAAAAACTTTTCTGTAATCTATAAACACATTTCTCTGTTGAATAAATTAATTACACTGAATTATAAATGGGCTTTGATGAATTAAAATAAATATTTGTTTTTAAAAAATTAAATAGTGAAATTAATTTTTACTTACATTTATTTCTCTAAAGTATAAAAATAAGCCGCGATTTTTTGTTGAAAGGTCCTAGATTTCAGATAAATTTCAAGGCAGGGTGTCTATTTGTTACGAACCAGTTTCTGACAAGGAACATATGTTAAGGAATGAGGTAGGCTTATGCTGATCAGGTGCAGGGGAGAAGTTGAACAAGGGTGTAAGTCAACATCGGGGAAAATTGTTTCTCACTGTTGAACTTAAGATAAGGAATGTGGTCGGGGAATTGTGAACGGGGGCAGGAGAAAAGCTGAACAAGTGTGTCTGTTTATGACTGTTGTGGAAACTGGTTTCTGTCTACGCAAGGTGAGGAAATGGTGGAGGAAAGTACATTTATCGAGAAAGAACTGTAACGAATCCTAAAAGTGGTAATTTTGGTTCGCTATATCCAAATCCCTTACTTCTGAAGTGTGTTGCAAGCATTTGAAATTACATTAGTGATATAGGATTCGTTTGGGACCATTTGAAAAGTTCGTTATAACCGAGGGTTTGTTACTCTGATGTTTGACTGTAATTAAAAAACTTATATAGGGTAAGTGGGGTAAAACTACCTCACTAGTAGGGTAAAACCGGGTATTTTTTATTTTAAATAACAATTTAAGAATATTATATGAAAAATTCACATGTAAAGCAGTTGTCTTCTTTCTTCACTCCGCTGCCATTTCTTTGGCCTAGCTAAGACAGTTTCTACATTGGATTAACCATTCTCATTTATTTAAATTAGAAAACACATCATTAAAATATAAACAATCAACGTCTGATGTGTTTTTATTATCTTCTTTGGAGGAAACATCAGTACTGACTGTCCCTGTCTTATGGCACTTGGAGTACCCTGTTTTAACGAGAGTGCAGAGGCTCTAAAAAACGAAATAGAACCTCTCAATTATTGGAAGAAATCCCTATTGTTTTATAGGGTACGGATTCTTAGAAAACATATAATAAACTGAACTAAAATAGTTTTAATAAATATGATGATTTTTAAGTAAGGTTGGTTTAAAATCAAACGAACATTAGAGAGTTGACGTCTTAAAACAAACCCAGATAGCAATTTTAGTTTGCAGCAATCTTGCAACAAGTTTGACAAGGCAAGACCGCAAGTTCACAACAAGACTGCAGCAAGTTAACGCAAACGAGTTAGTCACCACGCGTCAAACTATAGCACAAAGAGAGTAAGCGGGCAAGCCTCGGATTCGAACCGCCGATAACACACTTCAGTCGCCTTGGCCACTAAGCTAGCGGGACTCTGCCGGGGCTAGATAGATTGAACTAATAGATCGTGCATCTACACGTTTTATTTAAACTGTTTTTTTTATTTCATTAATTTTTAAAATTTTGAGTTGATAATACGATTTGAAGTCAAAGGGAGAGCGATTTTCGCTAATAAATACGTTTTGCTAGTGGAATAAATTATGAAATTAGGCCAAAAATGTAATTATTTTTTAAAAATATGGAACACAAAGTAAGTTATTATTTTTCAACACACATTTACTGTGTTTTAGATTTAATTTGTTTACGAACGTTAAAATTTCAACATTAAGAAAAAGGCGATATATAGTTTTCTTTAAAGTCCGAATTCTATATTTATAGAAAGATGGAGTATTTTTAAAAAGACGTAGTTATTTTTTTCAATTTATCATTGATTTATTGAATTAACAGAAAGAAGGACGGTCTAGGAGATGCTATTAAAAATCGGATGCTTTTTAAAACAGAGACGAAGATCAAAACCAGATATATAATATATCCAGGTCATGGTGTGTAAGTATTCTTTATCAACTTCGCAGCAAACTTGCTTTGCAAGTGGGTTGGTCGATTATTCTTTGTTACTTTGCAGGAAGTTTACTGCAATGTTGCAACATCAAGTTTGTCTTGACAAGCTAATATCGAGAAACTTCACACTTGCTGCAATTATACATGCCGTCTGGGAATAAACCTTCATAAATGCAGTGAATTTACAGCTGCAACTCGCCACTGTGACTGCTCCTTTTTCTTGACTAGTGCAGTGTAATTCACTTCAGAATATATCTGCTAGAAAGAATAACTAATAGCGCTAGAATCCATGGTTCTTAATTTTACTACACTACTCGGTTTTATATGACGTCTAGATATATCATCAAGTGTCGCATGGCACCCCACCACCTCCATTTTGGAACGAAATTTTAGAAACACTTCTCCACTGTACATTCTCCTATGAGAAAACCTTCAGGCAGTTCGCTCGCCACAATCACCAAACCAATTTCGACAATTTTTAATTCATATTAAAGCTTATGACGGTCATCAAGTGTCGTCTGTCCCCACCACCCTCCATTTTCAAAGGAAATTTTAAAACTCTTCACTGTACATTCTTCTATGGGAAAACCTTCAGGCAGTTCACTCGCCACAATCACCAAACCAATTTCGACAATTTTTATTTCATATGAAAGCTTATGACGGTCATCAAATGCCGACTGTCCCCACCACCTTCCATTTTCAAAGGAAATTTTAAAATTCTTCACCACTGTACATTAGGGTGGATCGCTCTTCTATGGAGAAAAAAAGTTATTATTAATCAAAACCTACCTATGCGGAAAAGATGTTGCATGGTATGGAGATTAAGAGAAAAATAAAATAAAAAAATAAATGTTAGTTTAAGAACCGCCGCAAGGGGGTTGAATTTTTGAAAAAAATGGAAAAATACTTAATTTTGATTATACAATTAAAAAAAATATTATTATTAATCAAAACCTACTTATGCGGATAAGATATTCTATGGTATGGAGATTAAGAGAAAAATAATAAAAAAATTTAAATTCTAAATTTAATACTATCGGAAGGGGTTGAATTTTCAGAAAAAAATGGAAAAATACTTAATTTTGATTATTGATTATACGATTTCATATTCGAAATAATTGTTTTTTTGCAATATAAATAACCAAAAGTGCTGATTAATGAGTAGTATAATGTACATTGCAACATTTTATAACTCAGCTCCAACTCCCCACACCGTCAAATAAATCCGGTTAAACAACTAGAGCAGTAGGCAATGATTTTTTGTGCTTGCAGAACTCTTCGAAGAGCTAATGTGATTTCTGTCGTCAGCTAGCATTGATATCAGGACATTTTCTGGATGGCCAAAAAAATCAGTTTCTTTTAATAACAGGGTCTATGACATCCTTCAAATCATTCGAGAAATAACGCGATAGAACGATTGATTGATGCAAATGCTGTGCCTCATAAATTATGGTTTCGTTTTGATCTTGAACCACATAGACGCATAGATTTTTGTAATGAATGTCGTTAATGTCAAAAAAGCATCGGATGAATTTTCGTGAGCTACATTGAACCTGAGAATTCTGTTCGCGATTCTAAGCCACCTTGAGTGGCAAACTTTTCCAGGATTTATCTTCAACTGACTTTCTCTGCAATGTCAGCAGTTTTATGACTTCACAAATTTCCATTAAGTACATTTGATCAATACTTAAGTCTTTCTTGTTAGTCACTTCACATAGCGTGTTTTCTATTGGCGTGGATGAAACTACAGATAGCTTCTCGCATCCGGCCAACGATTTTCTTATTTCGCCAGTCAGGCTTCTGGGCCCAGTTGTGGTTTTATCCACGCGCGCGAAATGATGACGTAGTGGAAGCTCGTTGGCGTGTAACTGGCTCACAAGCCATTGTAGTGAACGATTCAGGATCAGTTCCATGTTACGTATAATACCTCCTTTGACACCTGTGTTGACAGATGTTCCGTCACAACCAACTTTGTTACATCTATGTCATTGTCAACGCATGACAAAAAAACTATACATGTTATTTCCAATAATTTGCGCTCTCCCGAAATTTAAAGACACGTGGCCGATGCACTCAGAGCCAGGTTCTTTCACCAAGTTTATGTGTTCTTCTATTATGACTTTTCTTCTGTTGTCTTCCATTGATAGAGTCCTTTCTTTTCACCCATCGAAGTATAAACCAAACTGGTCATGGTCATAATCTTTTATGACCTGAGACAATAGAGTGGTTCTTGCCTTTGTTCTCCCACGCTGAAATTTATTTCTGTCAACAACGTTCAAAACGTTGCTTTCTGAGATAATGCCCACATCTTGAAGAGCAGCTGACACGATGGCAGCGCCTGCTCGATCGGAAATACCAAATCGGTCGAATGTTCTAACTGCAGTTAAAACTTTTTTTCACTACCTGTGTGCACCCAACCGGCACAGTTGCTGTCATGACATCAGGCACGGGGACACGGGGCGGCGTGCTGTCACTACAGGTGTGACTGTGGGGAAGATTCCATGAAGTACCTCTTCCGACTTATGGAGGCGTGGGAGGATAAAGCAGAAGACAGAAAAAAGACGGGATTGCCTACTGCTCTAGTTGTTTTGCCAGACTGATTTGACGGTGTGGGGAGGGGGAGCTGAGTCATAAAATGTTGCAATGTACATTATACTATTCACTACTCATTAATCAACACTTTTGGTTATTTATATTGCAAAAAAAACAATTATTTCGAATATGAAATCGTATAATCAATAATCAAAATTAAGAATTTTTCCATTTTTTTCTGAAAATTCAACCCCCTTGCGGCGGTTCTTAACCTAAAATTTAATTTTTTATTTTATTTTTCTATTTATCTATATACCATAGAACATCTTTTCTGTATAGGTAGGATTTGAAATTCTGAAAAAAAAATTTTCGATCCACCCTACTGTACATTCTCTTATTGAAAAACCTTCAGGCAGTTCACTCCCCACACTCACCAAACCAATTTCTACAACTTTTATTTCAAATGAAAGCTTATGACGGTCATCAAGGATCGTATGCCCCCCAACCACCCTCCATTTTCGAGAGAAATTGCAAAAACCCTATTCCACTGTGCATTCTTGTATGGGGAAAATCTGTAGACAGTTTCCAAGCGACAAACGACAAACCGATTTCGACATTTCTTTTCATATAGAAGCTAATGACGTCTAGATATGTCATCAAGGGTCGTCTGCACCCTGCACCCTTAATTTTAAATGATGGAAATAACGCAGAGTTATTGTAAAATAGTACGGAGTTCCTGAGTCTCAAAAACTGGCCAGATTTCGCCTATTTATTACGTTACTTCTAATAACTATCCAATCAGAATGCTCCGCTTTATTTTCGTAAGTTTTAAATAATAGTTTTCATTTGCATGAAATTCTGTTGTATCTTCTTGCAATTTAGAATCAATGGAAGTGTTTTCTATTTTTTTTCCTTGCATTAAAAACCTTGAATTTATTTGCATTACTTTTGGACTCCGGCATTGAAGATTCCATTGACTTAGTATTACAACGGAGTTGCGTAGGTAAGGCATTTTCATTTAAATAAACAAAACAGAAATCTGGTTTTTGCCCTGTGATTCGAGCATGCAAGTGGAGAGTGTCCTCCTCACTTCTTCAGCAGCTGGTTTTTTTCTGCTATATCTTTAATAATATAATACATGCTAAAGTGTATCTCATTGGCCTAGCAAGGGGGTTGCAGGGAGGGTACTGATACCTCGGGCGCCGGCTTGTTGGGCACCGTGTTTTCAAATTTTTAATGTGTTTCAAGTCAGAAAAAAATCTTATAACTTTCTTCCTTAAATTCTTAAAAAATTCCCAGGTATTTTTTTTAAATTTCAGGAAAATACTCAGATATTTCTAGTTACTTTCAAATTTATTTGTATTCAAGTAAGTGTTTAAGGGCGAGGGGAAATATCCCCGCATTAGGTTAGCTTCTTTCCAAATTCTGTAGGGTGACTGATGTCTTTTTGAAACGAATGACAAAGAGTCATCCTCATCAAATTTCTCGTTCCGTCCCGTTTCCAAGAAAAAAGTGGTCAAGAGTGGCGGAACTAAAGACTCTATTAATTTTATGATATCTATCGAATTCCCTCCCATCTTTGTTAAACGCTCATTCAGGGCCATATCAGAACCTTTATCATCATGGTCCCCTACCGGCTCTTATCTTAATCTTATTATGGTACATGCTCGGACATGTGAAATCTCGTTAAAGGAGGAAATGTCTCCATGAATCAAGTTCTTACCATGGGAAAGTTTATTGCTATTTGAGAAACGCCGATTTTTAAAGCTGAGCGAGACTAAAAACCGCAGCTTTGGCGAAGAAATAAAGCATATTTTCTTCGCTTGTTTAGGGGGGAAAATGTAGTGCGGCGCTCTACATAATTGTGTTCATTTTATTTGTTGCAAAGCTCTCTCAATCGTGTATTCTCATCTATGGTCCATCCATGGCCTATACAGTTTCAATTGAAGCCTGCTAATTACAGAATTAAACACTCCAGTGTTCACCACTGTACCGTCATATCCCAGAAAAATAAGGTTGCTAAATCATCCAATAGTGCATTGGTTACCTATTCATAAATGCTGAAATTGGCCGAGATGGATATTGTCTTCGCAGATTCGTTACTACTGCTGTTAGGTTTGGAGCTACTGATTACGTAGATTTTATTGACTGACAAACTTGTTATGTGACATCGCCTCCAGTTCTCAGAGGGATCAGTTGTCATGAAATTCTGAAGATGATACAGAACTATTTACCAATGGACTGCTTGGACTTCAGTAAATTTCCTTTACACACACAAGCAGTAGAACGGATTCTGAAACTAGTTACTGAAGCCTCCAGAAAAACAGTTGGACCGCAGAACAGAGATGGTTTTATTAGAGCTACACAAGAATCCAGAAAACACACATCAAAATTTGAGTCCAAAAATATTACAAACAATTGTGCTTTTGTAATATGTATGTTTGAAAGGTTGAATAAAGTTTCTGTTCGAATTATAATGAGGTAAGTGAAATGTGTATTTATTTAAAAATTCGATTTTAATTTCCAAAATTCAGTGCCGTTGAGGCGACAGAAGATATTAACTATAATTCTAAGATTTTGTTAAGGTGTTGTTCTTAAAAAATAGTAACTTTTAAGCACTACCTCAAACCTATCGACGAAATCTGTGATTATTTATTAATTTTTGAATTTTAACCATTTTTAGTCCGATTTTCACAACTTTCCGACTATTGAGGCGACAGAAGATATTAATTTAGAGTTACAAGATTTTGCACACTTTTAATGATGGGAGTTTATAACTGTTCCTAACTACAGCAAAAAGTGCTAATATACTTCGATATTTTTCAACCTTCCCTAGTATTGAGATATGTTTCCATGGCTCCTTGGAGATCTTCACTGGAGTGGAAAGTCTGTCTCCCAAGCCTGTTTAGCTCTGAAGGAAGATTTAAGTAAATCTAAGCGTAGTAATAAAACCATTTCATTATTCACACTTGTCTTTATTTCATGCAGCAATGAGGTTAAAAAAATTCCCATCAATTTTTTTCATTTATATTTACTCTTGTACCTGTCTATAATCTTAGTTTGTAGTTTTTCCGGAAGAAAATCGACGTGTTAATAAGACAGTTATTGCTATTATATTTTAAGACTAATTTGTGACAATTTTCGGAATGAAAAATTCAGAATCGGTTTGCTATTTTATTACTTAGTCGCTAGTAATTACGGGTCAAAATTATATATAATAATATTAATTATATATAATTAATATATAACAGCGTGGGACCATCCAACGCATAGGACAGAAGGAAGGAAGGCTTTGAAAGGAAAGCAACTTTTTTTTGTAAATAAAGCATTAAAATGGACAAGGACATTAAATTTCCATTAAAATGGACAAGGAGTATCAAGAGAATGTGAGTGGGTCATTAACGAAGGCTCCAAGACGCACTACTGGTCACTATGATGCTCGCTTACTTCTTCTTACCCACAGGTGGTTTTCGCATCTGTGAGAAGGACTCACACCTATGTCGTAAATGTTCCGCTTAAGTTTGGAAAGGTTGAAGTGCGTAATCCTATAATTTAAAAGGCTCCTTTGGCATATAGGTTGTGCGTCGGCTTGGATGAGAAAATTGTCGGTTTAAGACCGATTATACAGAAGAATAATCTGGTTTGTGAGTTTAGTGTATGTTGAAACTATAGTGTTCAAACATTTTGCCTCTTGTTTGGCGTATAAGAAGATAAAGGGTGAGTGTGTTTGTGTGCCTATAATGCCATAATCAATAGACTGTGCCAGCCTGTAGGCTTTCTCCTTTACTTTGGTTGAGGAGATTCTATGTTAAGACCCGATTCCACCGTGTTTGTGGGTTTGGTGCCCATTGAAAATGTCCTTTCCAAACATCTTGCCGCGTGCGTGGTGCAGGGTTTTGGAAAAGAAAATGCCAGTAAAGATGCTTCTCTTGTCATCAGATAATGATGGCGTGTGTTTCAAAATATCTTCATTAGTGCAAATCACTAATTTATAAGAAGTAAACTTCATTTCTTATATGGTCTCAGGGAGGTTAAGGAACAATTGGGACTTATTTGCATCTTCCATTGAAAAGTTCGAAAATATTTTCGGAATCGTTGTGCGTGCTTTAAGAATAATTGTTTGCCACGAGACTTAGGTGTGTCTGATTTTAAACTAACATTAATATACTTGTCAAACACAATGTCGACACTCGTACTATCTTCAAAACAATGTAGCAAATGTGGAATAAAATTATTTGTGCGTATGGTCCGAATGTTTTTGCAGTATATGTTAGTAATACGTGTAGCAGTGCTGCACATTCGATGGCAATTGCAGTAACTCTTGGTTTCTGAGGATTTTCACGGACCTGGCAGTTGATTTTACCAGTAACATTGCTTTTAGCTTTTTTCATAATAGTAAATTTTTGAGAAGGCTTTCTAAGATATCCGAATTCCGAAATGGACGATGACTATTTAGATTTCTCATGAGTAAAATGTTATCCACGTCTTCTTGTCGTATTTGACATAAGTTGCAAAATAAATGTGCATCTAGTTTCAAATTTGCAACTTTTTTTCCTTAGAAATCACTCTCAAGATTTAATCTTGAAGGGTGTGCTATTATTTCTTTTTAAAGCAGTACGGATAGTAGTACTACACTTATTAATCTCTCTTTAACGTCAAAGTCATACTGGTCCTGATCTATTTTCTTTGCCTTCACCAGTGGTCAATCCAGGGGGCAATCGGGTGGCAGCGCCCCCCCCAGAGCTAAACAAAAATTCATGATCTTATTTAAAATCACTACAATTGTGTGTTCTTAACTTTCATTTAAAAAAAATAATAAAATCGTGACAACATTGCTTTCTGGCTTGACAGTCTCGAAAATTTTCCCACTTTTGTAGTCATTCCACTTGTACTTGTAGCGTTAACGCGGTCTAAAACATTTTTTCGCTAATTATTTCATTGTAATTTTTTATTAAATTATCGAAAGTATTGTAGTGTTCTTTATGAATCTTATTGACAGGTGAGGAAAGTCTGTAAAGATAAAGTTCTTTGGTTTACATAAGCCATGAGGTTTGACATTCGTCACTACGTTACAAAATTTTTATGACCTCAGGCCACCCGCCCTCCGACCCAAATCCTGGATTCACCACTGGCCTTCACTGATTATTTTCCAACCATCACGTTAGTAACGATAGTAAACAAATATTCTCCGTTAATTGAATGCCCATGTTTACGATAAGTTGATAGGAGTGCAAGTTTGTTATATCGGTCCTCAAATGATCTTATTACCTTACGACAATTTTTTTAAAGAATTTTTCTTCGCCTAAATAAACCGCTGTATTGCAAATTGTTTTGTCCAATCTCTAATGTTGATGATTGAACAACACGTTCATTTCTTCCCTCGAGATTACAAAATAAACAAAAATGTGTAGGGTCGCTGGTTTTAAATGATGATTTTGTAGGTGTTTCTAATGTAGAGGATATCACGTTTGTCTATTTTACTCATTTGCTCTGCAATTTATAAGTGTCATATTTGTTACGACAAACTTTATGATACACAGCTTTCTTATGCTCTACCGTTTGCTCCATTTCTTCTCCTTCATCAAACTGTTCCAGCCGCACTATTTTGGGAAGAAGTCGATAGTAACTAAAACATTCTAATGCTTCAGATATTGATTTATATCAGTTGTAATAGTTGATCGAATTAAGGGGAACTTGAATTATATTGAGACAAGAAACAGAGCTAACACTAGACTTTTAGCGTCAAAGCCAATGCACACATCGACAAGCTGAAGTTTACGTGTTTTCGACACCTTGGAGCTGTTATTTACTTGCAACAAACAAAATTGGGTTAGCAATTTCACAGAATTATAAAAAATTTAAAAAATATATACATATACAGAAGATATATTAATTGAAGTTTTTTTTATTTTTCTTCTTTTCTGACCCACTATTCGCAATTTTCCATGTAATTTAAGGGCTTGTATGGAAATTAAGGTTTTTTTCATTAATTTTTTTGTCATGTTTTACTGATTATAGCCATTAAGTATAATAATGACAAGGACAAAAGAATAAAAAAACAGCAATTTTCATTTTTACTTGCATACGTAGCCACTTGGGCCGCCATTTTAAAACTAGGAGTCTAAGTCATGGGATCTGGGCCGAATTCTGAACCTGAACACATTCACAAATGAATTACCAAGTTTCATGCTGGTAACCAGAAATCTAATATTTTCGAGCTAATCTACCTCACTACAACACCATTCTAAAATCTTTTCAAAATTATATTAGAAATCCTGGGAGGATTTTTTCTGCAAAAATTTAAAAAATTGTCCTGAAATCAAAATGTATAACACCCCAGTTCCCTGGAAAAAAGAAGTTAAGTATCGAAGAGTTATTTTAGATAGAAGCCTCACTTTTAGACCCCATATTTAATATATAAAGGAAAATTTAATTAAGCTTTCAGAGCCCAATATTCTCTTATTTGCAGGAACTCTAGACTCTCCATCCAAAACAAACCGCTCATCTACCCAGCATATCCGATTATAACATATGGTAGTCCTGTTTGGGTCTTCACAGCTGCCACAGATTTTGACATCATTCAGGTCCTGGAAAATAAAACCATTCTGATGATTGTGCAGGCCTCTTGGTGCTTCAGAAATGATGATATTAGAGAAGCTCTCAAAATCCCTTCTCTCGAAGAATTCATCATTAAATACTCAGAAATCTTTTATAAAATATTAACCAAATTGATAACATCACGATCAAAAATATTCCTTCCTATGATAGTTCCCTTGAAATTAATCGCAAGAGACTCAAGGCTAT